>BLSH010068609.1:986796-1002921 GCA_018402905.1 Glandirana rugosa
GGAAGAGACCAGAGGTTAAGGTCGTGTAGGAAGGATTTTTGACCACGGGTGTTTAACTGTCGTATAAGTTCTCCGTCGGTATGGTCTCAAAACATTCCACCATCTTAATATCTTAATAGAGAACTCATTTGCGAACAAACACCCACCTACACGACTTGGAGACGTCTCTTCGTTGACAAAAGTGTGTCCTTACGACCGTCCTCTACCAGAAAAGATGACATAAAAGAAAGATTCCTTCTGACATTTTGCAACGTGTGGAAAACAAAAAAGATACGTGAACCTTATATAATTCGACTACATTTGACTTTCGAATCAACCCGAAATTTCACGGAGATTTGAGACTAAATTTGCAGCTGAGAGTGGCATTGTTACGTTTGTGACAAGTGCGGTATTGGATCAGGGGGGTCCTCGGTCTCCGATCGGTGAGGAGGGCAGCGATCTGATACCCGCGTTCGTCACAGGTACGTTGAGTTAGGAATACATTCTTGAATATAATTCTTTTTAAATCAGAGTTTAGAGGCACTTTAAAGCCCAACTAAGCTTTCAGTTTACATCAGCTTAATATATTCCAAGTGCATAGAAAAAACAAAAGGTGTGCAACGTTTTACAGTCTTCCTTAGAAAGAAAATACAGTAGAAAAGACCATCTCCTGCCAGCATTCCTGTGTGAAAACAGTTGCTTCTCTGCAGAGGTTCAGCACATCCACCCACAAACAAGCGTTTACTCAAGAGATAATTCTATAATTCTACCACCTTACAAAACTCTGGTATGGCTGCCTCTTGAATATGCTGTCAATTTGTGGGCACCAGTTTTTAGGAAGGATGTGCTGGAATTGGAGACCAGAGAAGGACAGCTAAACTAATAAGGGGACTAGAGGACCTCAGTTATGAGGAAAGGCTAGACACATTAAGCTTGTTTTCGCTTATGAAGAGATATGGTCATAATATATAAATGGTGATTCTAGCATAGAGAGAAAAACTGTTAAGTCGCCGGTTGCTCCAGAGGACACATGGACACTCAGTGAAGTTGGACGAGAAGCTGTTTAACCTAAAACTGGGTAAGGGGTTCTTTACTGTTAGAGCAGTAAGGATGTGGAACTCCCTTGCACAATTGGTGGTGTCAGTGGGAAGTAGTCATTAGTGTAGTCGATATACAGGAATATGGGAAGTGTAAAATCCCATTTACACAGGGGCGACTTGCGCTTCGACTTGAGTTGCCTCAAGTCGTCCCAAGTCGCTTTACATTTGAAATCCCATTGAAATGAATGGGAGCAGTCTTAATGTACGCTACTGAATTCGGAGCGACTTCAGAATTAAATAGAGGTCGCCTCCAATTTGGATCCCCCATCTAAATGGAAGCAACTTTTCAGTGAAAAGAAAATAATTTATCCAGGGCAACCCCAAAGTCACGTTGTAAGTCGCCTGAAGTCATGCTGAAAGTCACACTGAAATCGCATAGCAAAGTTTCACTGAAGTCGGGTCGCAACCTAAATGCAACCTTAGAGACATAAATTCATACACACACCCACACAGGTTGAACTGGATGGACTGATCTCTGTATTCAACCTTACCAACTATGTAACTATGTAACACCCACTGCTCTTTCAGAGTTAGAGCTCTTCAATCAGCGGGAAGCATAAGCTGTGCTGACTGCAAAGTTATAAGTCTGACTCAGCAGGGGGTGTGTCATACGCCTGCAGAGAGACCACTGCTTATACACAGAGAGCTAGGGTCCTTTCTGCAGCATGCTTGCAGTGAACAGGCTTTGTGTGAAATCCCTGGTGTTCATGCCAGTCCCTCGGCTTTCCTATTAAAAAATGACCACACTAAACAGGAGAGCACACCTTGGTCAGTTCTCTAGCTATGCTGGGAACTCAGCCTGCTCTCATCCAATGATCAGACTTGCCCTGTCATGTCCCCTGCACAGCCATTCACTGGGGAGCTCAGTGTGCTGCTGCTCTTATGCAACTGAGAACAGAGGGAATGTGATCACGTATAAAAATGAGGGGGGTGCTATGAAGCTATGCAGTGATCAATGCATTCTCTTTATCTTAATGCATAGAATGCATTAAGATAAAAAAACCTTCTGACTTTATAACCACGTTAAACATGTAGGCAGTGCTATTATACATTTCCCTTATTCTGTACTGTGTCCATATGCAGTGAAGGGAAAGCTTTGTTACCCTCTTTTAGATCTGTCCCTTGTTGACTGGTGATCTGATAACTAGTGTGGGAAATGATCAGGATGAAGCAGGACAGGTAGAGGAACACTAATCTACAGAATTAGGATGTAGGAAGATCCTTGCACTGGATGTCTTCAAGTACAGCTTACTCTCCAGCAAGGAGAACAATGAGCACAGTAGTGACATTTAAATCTCATGCGAATAGAAGTCAGAGGTGGGAGATAGTCAGATTGGTTAAGGTGATCTCATGCTGCAAATATAGAGCTTTATGCCACATTCACATGGGCAGCCAAGGGCGGACAGTTGGCTATGCTCAGACACAACTAAATGCTTCCTCTGGACACAGCTACACACTTTGCTATGGCAACATACAAACTTGCGTTTAGATGCAGCCAGTCTGTGTGCAGCTGGAAAAGCTACAGAAATGCTGTCCCTGGATGCACACTGTTTGCATCCGGTGGCGATCTGAGATTTTTCATTTTAGTTTTAGTTTTTTGTTGAACAATTTTGACACTTTTTTGGGACCATTGCCATTTATACAGCGATCAGTGCTATGATAGCACTGATTACTGTATAAATGTATAAATGTCACTGGCAGGGAAGGGGTTAACAGTAGGGGGCGCTCTAGGGGTTAACTGTGTTCCCTGGAATGTGTTACTAACTGTGTGGGGGCTGGGCTAACTGGGGGAGGAGAGTGATCGCAGCTCCCATACACAGGGAGCCTACGATAACAGTCCTTCCCCCTATCAGAATGGAGATCCGTGTGTTTACATACACGGACCCCCGTTCTGTCACTGCGGGGGAGCGATCATGGGTAACATCAAATCCACCCTACATGCTCCCTGGCTCCCCCGTAACACAGTGAGCATGCCTCCGGCGGCGTGCGCGCGTTCACGATCCGCAATCTCGTGGCCGCTGCCATCACCGGCGGTTCGCAATATCGAGTCAAGTTGCCACCGTAACTCCATGGCGGACGGCAACTGGTCGAGAACTAAAAAGTTGCAATGGAAACACCAATACATATGAATGATGACTAATGGGTAGATTACCATTTACATTTTCAGTTTTGCCACTTTTTCAAAAATGTTATGGTTCAAAGGTCACTCTGACACCAAAATGTAAAATTGTTTGCTGTCAACTATGATTTTTTAATGGTAACATTAGTCACAATTAACAAAACCGTACATCAAAAAACCCAGTTGGTGTGTAATCCACTCAAAATTTCCATTGCTTACGCTGATCAGTTAATCTCTGCCATGTGCTGGATTACCCGCAGTCAGACTTATTGCAGATACTCTCAAACCATTTTCCTTCCACCTTATTTTCTATGAAGAGGCTCTTGTGTAACAGTGTGCATATATTTCTGTATGGTACAGAATGTATTTTAGTTAATTGAACTGTAATTTGCATAAAACCTCTGCGAAATCATTCTTCCAGCAACACCCGCTGTTTTTCATAAGATTTTAATTTATGTACACCCTTTATGCACACTCTGCTGCTGTTGCAACTATATGAACACAAGAACAAGCATATATTGGCATACAAAGTTAGACAAGAAGAACTAAAGTTACAAATACTTCTGCCTCTGGAAGAAGAAGAAATTGACATATTACTAATTATTTATAAAAGTAAAATTTGCTATCCTATTGTAAATATATATAGTGTCTTAGATGTACCTTACAAAACTCAACCAATTTTTCCTGAAAAAAACAGAGCAATTCCAGACATGTGATGGTGTGTAGGCACTTTTGTTCTCTACTGGAAAAAACAAAAACACCAGCCTTGCGTATTACCTGCAAAACTCTTTTTTATTAAAGAAATGAAACAGATGTGTACTCACAAACAGCACATGATATCAAGCTCATCAATATCCACAGTGACCCACACACTCTGGTCCACTGCGCCAATCCAAGCGTAGGGAAGACACTGCCAAGGGCTGACGCATTTCAAAAGTAGACAAAGGAGTAATGTACCAGCTAAAGGGACCCAGGGTGCCACATCCCTAAATGTAAATGAAAGAGAACGCCCTCACTAAATGGTATTTTTAAGGCACAAATAGGGTCAAAAAACAATATTGGTAGAAATGTATAAAATTTTATTTATACAAAAAAAAAGCTAAAGCAACATCAATAAAAACAAGCAGTTGAACAGGTATGACATCCAGAACAATACCAATTACCCTTGGCAGCTAATGCATTTCAGATATTGTCCTTTTTCAGAGGTGCTTTATTGGTGTTATCTCTGTCACTAGTAAAAATCTCTTCCAACTAGGAAAGAGGAAAAACGTCAGGCAACGTTCAGTACTTATCCATGCAAAATTAAGTCCCCCCAAGAACCTACCTTGGGGAGATAGACGTTGGCAGTGGACTGTGCAGATGTAATAGTGAATACTGTCTTTTTTTTTTGTATACATAAAATTTGATACATTTCTACCAATATTGTTTTTGACCCTATTTGTGCCTTAAAAATCCCATAGCGAGGGTGTTCTCTTTCATTTCAAAAGTAGGTACCCTCTTCTTCATAGCCTCCCCAGTCTTCCCTAGGACTTCCCCAGTCCTCGAGGAGCTGCACAGTCTTGCCCAGCTTCATGCTTCAAGGTCCTCTATTGCTGGAACATTCACCTCGAGTGCAGGAGGTTGTTCATTTTGCTTGTATATCACTTTTGTTCTGTAACCTAATGTAGCATTCACATGAATGGGCACCAGTGACAATTTGTCACGTACATTGTCTGAGGCCAATTTGATGAGGGTTTCCCTTGCAGTTAAGTGCCAAGCACCCGTGAAGGTGAGAACAGGGAGCGCTAGGCTCAAAGAAGTACAGGTAAATCTGCTGGAAGCTACTTGCAGCACAGCAGAACTGGATAGCTGTCAGCTGATCTGTCAGGACAGCTGGCAGGTCCTCTGTAGCCCCAGGCGTGTAGCCGAACCAGGGCAGCGACCACAGGCAAGGTGGCACCTGAAAAAGAAGCAGCTACAGGCTGGCAGGACCGGACTGTAGAGGCATAGTCAGGATGGGAGCCAAAGTCATACACAGGAAGGCAGGGTGGATTTGAATTAAATCACTAGTAAAAAGGCTTGATTTAAATCATAATATTTAAAGAGCAACTGTCATATCTGTCCCGCAGCGGCTCCTCCTCTGGCCCGCTGTGGACTCACCAACAGTCCCATTCACTTTAATGGGACGGCTGGTGATGCGGCAGTGGCACAACAAGGTGAGGGATGTGGCGGCAACAGGCGCTGCAATGATGGAAATGACAGATGCTCTTTAAATGTAAGGACGTATTCTTGCTGGTAGTTAAAGTCTTTAACCACTTCCTTACTGGGCACTTAAACCCCCCTCCTGCCCGGACCAATTTTCAGTTTTCAGCGCTGTCGCTCTTTGAATGACAATTGCGCGGTCGTGCGACGTTGTACCCAAACAAAATTGGCGCCCTTTTTTTCCCACAAATAGAGCTTTCTTTTGGTGGTATTTGATCCCCTCTGCGTCATTTCTCATCGCCGCTATAAACAAAAAAAGAGCGACCATTTTGCAAAAAAAACAATATGTTTTACTTTTTGCTATAATAAATATCCAAAAATAAAAAATAAAATAAAAATGTATTCATCCGTTTTGGCCGATATATATTCTTCTACATATTTTTGGTTAAAAAAATCGCAATCGGCATTTATTGATTGGGTTGCGCAAAAGTTATAGCGCCCACAAACTATGGAAATTGATTTATGGCGGTTTTATTATTTATTTTTTTAACTGGTAATGGCGGCGATCTGCGATTTTTATCGGTGCTGCGATATCGGGGCAGACATGTCGGACGTTTTTGACACTTTTTTGGGGCCAATGACATTTATACAGTGATCAGAAATTTAAATGTCCACTGATTACTGTATAAATGTCATTGGCAGTGAAGGGGTTAACCTGCAGGGGGCAGTGAAGGGGTTAACTATGTTCCCTGGGTGTGTTCTAACTGTAGGGGGGCGGGGTTGACAGGGGCATGACAGATCTAACTGATCCCAGTGACAGGGATCAGTAGATCTGGCATGCTCCCCCTCACAGAACGGGGAACCGCCGTGTTTACTTCGGCGGTTCCCCGTTCCTCCTCTCTGTAAGGAGATCGCGGGTCTCCGGCGGACATCGGGTCCGCCCCACCCGCGGGCACGCGCCGCTCGCTCTCGCGGGAGCGCGCCCAGTGCGAGCCAAATGGGAGGACGTCTATTGACGTCCTCCCGGCATTTTAGAGCCGCGCTGTAGCCGTCATTCGGCTATAGCGCGGATGGCAGGAGGTTAATATTTGCAAACAAAATGAAGTGTCACAAATGTCCGATATGTCCGCCCCAATATCAAAGTCCTGATCGCCGCCATTACTAGCAAAAAAAAAAAAAATTGTAAAAACGCCAGAAATGAATTCTCATGATTTATAAATGCGGCAACTTTTGCGCAAACCAATTAATAAACGCCAATTGCGATTTTTTTTACCAAAAATATAAGGGAGAGTATAAATTGGCCAAAACCGATCAATAAATTGTTTTCTTTTTATATATTTTTTGGATTTGTATTTTAGCAAAAAGTAAAAAATATTGTTTTTTTTTGCAAAATTGTCGCTAGTTTTGTGTTTATAGCGGTGATCAGAAATGATGCAGAGGTGATCAAATACCACCAAAAGAAAGCTCTATTTGTGGGAAAAAAAAGGACACAAATTTTGTTTGGGTACAACGTCTCACGACCACGCAATTCTCAGTTAAAGCGATGCAGTGCCGAATTGCAAAAAGTACTCTGGTCCTAAAGTGGGAAATCCTTCCGGAGCTGAAGTGGTTAATGGATCTTAAATAGAAAACTATCTTTAGATAGATTTTTACTCCAAAAGCATTTTATTAAAATAGTGATCGGGAACAGTTAGATCTGTCATGTCCTGCCAGTCCAGCCCCCACACAGTTAGAACACGCAGAGGGAACACACTTAACCCCTTGATCACCCCCTACAGTTTAACCCCTTCCCTGCCAGTGACATTTATACAGTAATCTGTGGCTATTTTTAACTCTGATCGCTGTATAAATATCATTGGTCCAAAAAAGTGTCAAAAATGTCTGATCTGTCCACGGTAATGTCGCAGTCCCAATAAAAATCGCAGATCGCTGCCATTACTAGTAAAAAAAAAATAATAAAAATGGCATAAATCTATTCCCATAGTTTGTAGACATGATAACTTTTTTGCAACCTATTGTGATTTTTTTTTTTACCAAAAATATGTAGAAGAATATATATCTGCCTAAACTGAGGAAAAATTTGTTTTTTTTGTTTTGTTTTTTTTTTTTTTTTGGATATGTATTTTAGCAAAAATAAAGCCCCAGCGGTGACAGCGTGGTGCTGGAGGGCTTTGTTTTCCGCTAAGTTTCACAAAATGTGCTAGTATGCGATGCATACTAGCACATTATGGCTTTACCTTGTAGGTTGCAGAAAAAACACACACATACACAACGGTTTACTACTGCTTCAATAGCGTTTTGAGAACCATCTATTTATCCTCAAAGCAACCTATCGGACGCAAGCCTGTGCAGTACAAGTTTAAAAATGATCATTTGAACCCTTCTTTTCTGTGGAAAAATACAAAAAAAAGGTCTTATCCCAGAAAAGAGGCCTTCATAAAAATAAGACTAAAAGCAACTGGACCAAAGCCATCATCTTATTGTCTTATTGAATGAAGAAGCGGTCCACGGCCCCATAGAAACATCAGATATTGTAAATTCACCAACACAGGAAATTACCTTGTGCTATGACCTCCAAAAATCAGAACAAAAGAAAAAATACCAAAGACAGCTGGTTAAGCTTTGGGCCCCATTCACACCTGAACGTTTTGTAGCTTGAAGCTCCAAAATGTCCAACTTCCAAATTTCCATGTATTTCAAAGGTGACTGTTCCCATATGAGTCTGAAGCTCCATGAGCTACTTTTGTGCCCGATGTGGGCATTTTAAACTTCAATGGGAATGTCTGAAAATGCTTGAATTAAAGTGGTTGTAAAGCTGCCCCACACCCCCACAAAAAAAAAAATCCTGCAAAGCAAAAGCATAATGAGCTAGTATGCAGTGCATACTAGCTCATTATGAAACACTTACCTCGGAATGAAGCTGTTGCTGCGGTCTCGGCACACACTCTTCCGGGTCTGCGGCTCCGTCCAATCACAGCACGGGCTCCAACGCTGTGATTGGCGGAGCCGCGCTGACGTCACTCCCGCGCATGGGAGCCGTCATTTATGGCACAAATAAAGAAGAAACCCCGGGTGCCGATTCTTCAGTGCACATGTGACGATGACGTCGGCACATGCAGATACAGGGAATATCTCCTAAACCGTACAAGTTTAGGAGATATTTCGTGGACCTACAGGTAAGCCTTATAATAGGCTTACCTGTAGTTTAAAGTGGTTGTCATGACTTGTCAACCACTTTAAGCATTTTTTCAGCTGTATTTCAGGCCACAGAGAAAAAAGATTAATTTTGGGGTCCTGTTTTAATTTGGGTTCATTGACATTGCCACTATCTCTGTCGAGGGACACTAGTGAACCAGTTGCAGAGTAGGCAACCATGACCCTGGTTCAATTGGTATCTTAGCTGGCTCAGCAAAATGTTTTCATCCTTCTGCAATTTATTTACATCTTTCATTGCCATCTCTTTTACCTGCCATAGTTCTAGCCTGCACAATGTTGGCCATAAATAATGATCAACAATATGGTCTGAACATCATATGTTTTGATCTAACCAATGTTGAATGTCTTTTACATGTACCATAGTCAAAGTTATTTTTTAATTAACCACTTCAATACTAGGCACTTTCCCCCCTTTCTTGCCCAGGCCAAGTTTCAGTTTGACACTTTGAATGACAGTTGTGCAGTCATGCAACAATGATCTCATGTGAAATGTTTATCGTTTTTTTTAGACAGATAAAGCTTTCTATTGGTGGTATGTAATTACCATTGTTTTTTTTTGACAAATGAAAAAAGACTGACACTTTTGAAAAGATAAGCTGCACTGATGAGGTGGCACTGATGAGGTGGCACTGATGAGGGGGCACTGGTGGGTACGGAAAAGCTGCATTGATGGGCACTGATGAGGTGGCACTGATATGCTGCATTAATGGGCACTGATAATCTGTATTGATGGTCACTGATAAGCTGCACCGAAGGGCACTAATTGGGCTGCACTGATAATCAGGACACTAATGACTGTTGTCTATTATATTTTTTTTGCTGTCTGTGCCCTTGTTAGGGAGATCCATCCTCTAATTGCCCTGTTTATCCATATCACAAAAAGTGAAAGTGAAAGAAATCCTGAAATGTTGGTTGGGCTGTCACCAGAACAATAATAAAGGGGAAATCTTCCAATGGGGACACTAGTTCTGATGACCCTTACTTTGTATGGAATTGTTTGGCGAGACAGAATGTGAAGGGAAATCTTCCTATGGGACACAGATGGAAAAAAAAACAGGGGTCATAATCCCTTCCTTTCTTTATCCAAAATGAAAAAAAAAATGTTTTGCCTTTAGTCCTACTTTAAGCTGGCCAAAGACATATTGAAATTCGCCCAGTTCAGCAGGGATCCGCTGAATTTCAATGCATGTATGACTGTTCCCGCCTGACAGAAGTCAATCTAATGATTGACTTCTGTCAAACGGGAGTGTTGGAAAACATTTGTCAATCAGAGACTGCAGCCAATAGGCTGCAGCACTGATCAATGTATTATGACAGTGGAGGAGTTGTGCTGTCAGAATACAATGATTCCTCCATTCACTCTTATTGTGTGGATTAGGAAATACGTTTGTATTTTCTCAATCAGCCTGATGGCTATTTGAAAATGGCTAATTGAGTCATTTACGGCCAGCCTTAGCTTCACACAATTGAATTAATCAAAATAGATAACCTTTCCATAAATAAAGACATCCCTGCTGAATGCCGTGGACCTATAGACTCTTTAGATTGGTGGAATGATTTAGGCTGGACACTCATCTGTTACATTATCTTGACATTTAAATCAGTGACAGAATTTTGGGAGGATGAGTGGCTTGTCTGGGTCAGTCTAATGTCAATGCCCCAGCAGAGGAAACTTTTTTCGCAAGACCTTTGACCTATGAATAATGGAGTATTTTTGATGTGACCTCCAACGCTGCTTATTTCTGCCCAAATAAAGATATCTGAGCAGACAGACCAGTTATAAAAGCTATTGCGCTGTATGAGACCAACATTCCCCAATATTATAGATTACCAGATTGCCATTAATATTATTAAGGATATCAGTATTACAAATTAACAGATTGGCATTGTTATTTCTAAGGATATCATTATTATAGATTAACAGATTGGCATTATTATTTCTAAGGATATCATTATATAGATTAATAGACTGGCATTATTTTTTCATTCAAATCCAACTCCAGGTTTTTGTGGGGGTTGAAAAAACATGTAGCTTAAGGCCGGGTTCACATATGTGCAGCCGCGGTTTCCAACTTGGGGTCTGGTGCGTTCCTGTTCACCGGTTCAGGTGCAATTCAGGTCCGAATTTTTGCCTGAATTTGCACCTGAACCGGACCCAAAAAGCACAGGACCCTTTTGGGATTCACACTGCGGCCGCTCCGGACATGTGTGAACCGGCTCTATTGAGGGCCGGTCACACTCGTATGTCATGCGGTGAAAACCATATCCATTTCGCACATATGTGAACCCAGCCTTAAAGTGTATTTCCACATGAGTTTTTAATGTTCACACTCTTTTACAAGATGGATGTTTGTAAGTAGTTTGATTTATTAAAGAATATTTACAGTTCAACTACAGTCTGCACTTAGTATATATTCCTTTTGTACCCACCACATTGGTATGCGGTCCTGGGACGGGTCTTTTCCAAGCTGAGCTGGAGATTGTTTCTGGATCCGAGGAAGGGATCCCTGAAGAACTCTGCTGTATTGAATATTAACCCTGTGAGGGGTATCATATGTGTTTGACCCTCTAGTAAAACTGGGGTCTTCCTATGAGGTGAGCGCAGTGGATGTTGGTGGAGCGCAGTGGATGTTGGTGGAGGGACCCTTTTTCACTATATAGCGTGGCGATGCAACACATGGTAGATCCAAATGCATGAAATATTGGACATTTTTCACTTTTTATATTTATCTTAGTGCATGTTACTCTGGGCATTCATAAGTACTATTTAGCTGCCCTGCATCCTTCTTTGTTTATGTATAAATGTTTGTTATGTTTACTATACACACAGCACCTAAAAAAATTAAAAATCTCCTCTTTTTAAGAAAGAATAAATTCAGTTCCTCTAATCTTATCAGTTTGGTTGCCCTTCTCTGCACTTTCTCCAGTTCCCTGATATCCCTTTTGTGTACTTATGGGGTAGGCTAACAAATATAGTTTCAGCAATGTTTTGCTTAACCACTTCATCCTTGGGAGGATTTGCCCCCTTAATGACCAGAGCACTTTTTGCGTTTCGGCACTGTGTCGCTTTAACTGGCAATTGTGTGGTCGTGCGACGATGTACCCAAACCAAATTGACGTCCTTTTTTTCCCACAAATAGAGCTTTCTTTTGGTGGTATTTGATCACCTCTGCGGTTTTATTTTTTGCGTTATAAACAAAATAAAAGCGTCAATTTTGAAAAGAAAAACAATATTTTTTACTTTTTGCTATAATAAATATCCCAAAAAAATGTAAAAAAATAATTTCTTCCTCAGTTTAGGCCAAAATGTATTCTTCTACATATTTTTGGTGAAAAAGATCGCAATAGGCGTATATTCGTATATTGATTGGGTTGAGCAAAAGTTATTGCGTCTAAAAACTATGGGAATAGATTTATGGCATTCTTCTTCTTCTTATTTTTTTACTAGTAATGGCGGCGATCTGCAATTTTTATCGGGACTGCGATATTGCCACGGACAGATTGAACACTTTTGACACTTTTTTGGGACCAATGACAGTCATACAGTGATCAGAGCTAAAAATAGCCACTGATTACTGTATAAATGTCATTGGCAGGGATGGGGTTAAACTCTAAGGGGGCAATCAAGGGGTTAAGTGTGTTCCTTCACTGTGTTCTAACTGGGCTGGCAGGGACATGACAGATTTAACTGTTCCCGATCACTGGGAACATTAAATCTGTCATATGTCCCCTGACAGAAGGGAGATCCGGCGTGTTTACACTGGCAGATCTCCGTTCTGCCTCTGTAACAGGCGATCACGAGTCACCGGCAGACTTTGAGTAATTTTTCTCCTTCACTGGTGGGCAATGATGAGGCTGCACTGATAGGCGGCACTGATAGACGGCACTGGTAGGCGGCACTGATGGGCGACACTGATGAGGTGGCACTGATTGGCAGCACTGGTGGGCACAGTTGAAACTGCACTGATAATCAGGACACTAATAAGAGAAGCTGCTTATCAGTGTACATGTACCTTTTAGAGAAGCTGGTTATTGGCTCTCTTCTCCATTCCTCATGCTGTGAGCATGAGTAAAGGAGTGCCAATAACCGGCTTCTATTTACATTACATCAAATTTACATGTGATTGGACACAGCTGATCACGTGGTAAAGAGCCTCTGATTGGCTCTTTACTAGGGTTGCACCGATACTGATACTAGCACTTGTACCCCTGATTGTCCCCTGGGTCCTCCTCTGGTCCCCCTCCATGTCCTCCTCCATGCTCCTCCAGTCCCCATCCATGTCCTCCTCCAGTTCCCCTCTGTGTTCTCATCTAGTCCCCCTCTGTGTCCTCCTCCGTGTTCCTCCCCTCTCTGGTCTCCCTCTGTTATCCTCCTCCAGTCCCCCTCCGTGCTCCTCCGGTCCCCATCCATGTCCTCCTCCAGTCCCCCTCCTTGTCCTCATCCAGTTCCCCTCCGTGCTCCTCCTGTCTCTGGTCCCCCTCTGTTATCCTCCTCCAGTCACGCTCCGTGTCCTCCTCTGTGCTCCTCCGGTCCCCATCTATGTCCTCCTACAGTCCCCCTCTGTGTCCTCCTCCAATCCCCCTCTGTGTCCTCCTCCAGTCCCCAGTCTCCCTCCGTGTCCTCCTCCGCGCTCCTCTGGTCCCCCTCCATGTCCTCCTCAGGTTCCCTTCTGTCCTCCTCTGCCCCCTCTGTCCTCCTCCGGTCCCCCCTGTCCCAGATCTGTCAGGATGGAGAACAGAGGAAGGAGCCGGTAAATCTGTAATTTACTGGGTCATTCCTTTTCTGAATGAACAGAGTCAGCGATCACTGACTCTGTCCATTCATAACTGAGCATTGTAAACTCTGTCTTCTGTCCATTCATCTTCAGTGCAGCTAAGGCTGCTGAGAAAGGGACTTGGGAATCTCTGTCCTCAGTCCTTTTCTCTGTCTCAAAGGGGAGATGTCAGGGGTCAATTTAGACCCCTGATACCTCACCAAAGCCCCCAATGGGGCTGTTAAAAAAAATAACAATAAAAAAAAGAAAGAATTGTAATAAATATGTAAAAGTCCACTCCGCAACCCCCCCCCCCCAAAAAAAAAAAGAGAGCATTGTAAAAAAAAAATATATAAAAAAATATATGAATTGTAAAAAATAATCAAAAAATGTATTGTAAATAATAGAATAGTAAAAAATAAATAAATGAGTAAAAAACTACTGACACAGTCCACGCGTCATCAGTGCCCATCAGTGCTGCATATTAGTCACATGACATTAAAAAAGTATCAGTAATCGGTATCGGCGAGTACTTGAAAAAAGGTATCGATACTTGTGCTCGGTCTTAAAAAAGTGGTATCGGTGCAACCCTGTTCTTCACCTCAATCTGTGATCAGCAGTGTCCTCCAGATACTGTGATCACAGAGCGTGCCGCCTGTGCCCCACAGCAGGCGCAATTACGGGAAGCTGTCAAATGATGGCCGAATGGTCAAATGTAGCCGTCATTCGGCTATACCGTGGTTGGCAAGTGGTTAATCTGGTTCTCATCGCCTATTAGAGTGTAAGCTTGCAGGAGCAGGTCCTCCTAATCCTCTTGTATTGAATTGTATTGTTGCTGTATTGTCTCCCTCTATATTGTGAAGCGCTGCACAAACTGTTGGCGCTATATAAATCCTGTATAATAATAACTAGCTATCCAACCATCTTGCTCAGAGCCAGAACTAGACTTTAATATGGGGTACAGAATCTGTGCTTCTTCAGCAAGTAATTGTGCATGCTTCGATTCAGAGCTGGAGACTATTCATAAAACTAGTTGAAGGTTGTCCCTCATCACAAAATCAATGGTACACAACCAGGGAGAGTATTCAACCAATTTTTCATATGTCATGATTGATTTTTATGTTCTATACAATTCCACACATATTATTGTAATGCAGCAGTAACTCCACAACCATACTGTAGGAGAAGGACTGAAGACTAGAGGCTTTCACTTTAACATCAAAACCCCAAGGAACAACAGACTTAACCCTTTTACTGCCAGAGCCATTTTTGCATTTTTTTGGACGTGTGCAAAAATCATTTTAGGCCTGAAGATTACATAATACCTCCCAAACATTCTCCAGCATAGAGCTTAGAAAACAAAATTGTGGTAGTTCCAATTTTTTTTATGTCCTTTGATACTAGAGCAATGGTTAATCAAGAGCAAAATTTCAGTAACAATTACTCTAAAGTTAATTTTAAGGCACACAGCGCAATATATTACCCAATTTTGTATTAAAATATAAAAGATGAGGCTGTGACGAGTAAGTAGATACCCAACATGTCAAGCTTTAAAACTACATTTAATGTAAATGACAAAATACAAAATGTAGGAACAAAAACACATATCAAACAAAAACAACAAAAACATATAACTAACCTCCTTATAGGACTACATTTTTTTGAAGGCCAATATGATTAAAAACCCGTTGTATAAGCCACAATGTACATGTCAAGGCCCCCATCTGCTTCTTTTTTTAATGAAATGTTTTATTTCCAAATGCACATGTACAATTGTCCAATGCACAAACAATTTCTACTATTCAGTGCAGTCATTCAATAAACAACATGCATAACCAATACAAAGAGGCTCTGTATAATGTAGAGTCAATATTGCAGTCTATTAGTAAAATAGGTTTTTGGAATACAAGCCTGTATTCTCAGAGCTCTGCAATTCAAAAAGGATATTAACCACTTCAATACCAGGCACTTAGGACACTTCCCTACCAGACCAATTTTCAGCTTTCAGTGCTGTTGCGATTTGAATGAGAATTGCGCGGTCGTGCGACGCTGCACCCAAACAAACTTTTTGTCATTTTGTTCCCACAAATAGAGCTTTCTTTTGGTGGTATTTGATCACCCGTGCGGTTTTTATTTTTTGCGCTATAGAAAAAAAAAAGACCGAAAATTTTGAAAAAAAAAACATTTTTCTTTGTTTCTGTCCCAAAAATTTGTATAAAGTACATTTTCTCCTTCACTGACGGGCACTGATGTGACTACACTGATGGGCACTGATGAGGCTACACTGACGGGCACTGATGAGGCAGTACAGATTGGCACTGATGAGGTGGCACTGATAAGGTTGCACTGATGATGGGGCACATATACAGCACTGATGGGCGGCACTGACAAGCAACACTTACGGGCACTGATACGTGGCACTAATATGCGGCACTGATGGACACTCATAGGCAGCACTGATACGTGGCACTGGGCACTGATGGGCACTGACAGGTGGCACTTTTAGGTGGCACAGGTGGGCACTTTTAGGTGGCACAGGTGGGCACTTTTAGGTGGCACAGGTGGGCACTGACAGGTGACACGGGTGGACACTGACAGGTGACACGGGTGGGCACAGGTGGGCACTTATAGGTGGCAGGGGTGGGCACAGGTACAACAAGCACTGTTAGGGATGGCACTGGCAGGCATCATACATGGGCACAGTGCCATCCCTACAGTGCACAATAATGCCCTTACCTGGTGGTCTAGTGGGGGCTCCCTGGTGGTCCTGGGCGGC
>BLSH010068609.1:1002931-1024778 GCA_018402905.1 Glandirana rugosa
ATGGAATGTTTTTCAAGGAGATGTAGTTGTCCCCCACGGGATGTTTTATATTGTTCCAAACCCTGGCTACCGAATTTAGTCCCCAGGAGTTTGATACCGGGAGGTCAACAAGTCCTTGATGTTAAGGGTAGTACGGATCAGTACAGATACTTACAGTCTCAAAATGTTACGGAGTACCCTACACATCAAGACGTTGTCGACCTCCCGGCATCAAACTCCTAGGGACCGAATTTAGTAGGTTTTGCACACATATTGTAACGTATTGTACAGAAAGAGGAAAAAAATTACGAGTCGATTTGTGCCAAGTACAAATTGGTGAAGGGCGGGCGCGATCGCGCATTATCCTGAGGACGTCAATAGACGTCCAGTCAGGATAATGAACCCCCCGCCCGGACGTCATTTGTCAATGCGCCGGGCGGGAAGTGGTTAAACATGAACCGTGTTTAGCTGAGCATTAAAAAAAGGAGAAAGACATGTTATGCAATGTTATACACACGTTTTGGATGATTTAAGCCAGGGATCCTCAAACTACGGCCCTCCAGCTGTTGCAGAACTACACATCCCATGAGGCATTGTAAAACTCTGACATTCATAGACATGACTAGGCATGATGGGAATTGTAGTTCCTGAACAACTGGAGGGCCATAGTTTGAGGACCCCTGATTTAAGCCATCGGTCCCAAACCTTGTTATATTTTGTAGGGCACCCCCTGTTGATGTAGAGGAACTTTTTGTAAGGTAATGTAGTTTTGACGTCAGTCATCCAGTCAAATAGTCCAGGGGGAGATTGCCTCATCCAGAGGCTGGCTATTGTTTTTCAGGCCGAAAATAAGGTCTCATGCATAAAAGTTTTGGTGTACTTATCAGTGTCTGCATCAGGAAAAATACCCCATAAACATATTTTGGGGTCTTGGGTTAATGGAGACCCCATAGTATCATGCAGGAAGTCTACCACCTGTTTCCAATATCCCTGTATGTATGGACAGGTCCACAGTAGATGGTAAAATGTGCCTGTTTCTTGATTGCATGGTAGACATAAGGGAGACTGTCCTCGGGTGAAATTAGCCATTCTTAAAAGTGTAAGGTATGTGCGATGTAGGATATAGATTTGGGTCAGTCTGTCGGAAAGTTTAGGTGAGACAGCTTTATGCGCATCTAGAGCTTCGCTCCAATTCTCATCTGCCCCCCCAGCTGCTTCTACGCCGCCTTTAGAGACAATTTACTACCAATGTACCCCAGATACAGCTTAATAACCACTGCAATGTTACCAATGTGACCGATTTTGACCAGGGACACTCAACCCATCATTCTTAAAAATTTTACAAACCAGCACCACCTTCAAAGACCCTGAGACTCCTGCCAGCTGCCACGACTGTCAAAGCTAAAAAACGAAGAAAAGAAAGAGTAGGGAGGAGGAGAAAAGAATACGTTAGGGAAGGAAGGGTGTGAGAAACCTCTCTGACACTGGCAAAGCTATAACTGATCCCTAGGATCCATGCACTCTGGGCTTAAAAAAATGCCAGTTCCCTTGGCAGAAAAATACTCATATTAAGCATCTCCGGAGGCTTCAGGGCAATCTCCACAACACTGCGCATATGCCAGGCAATCTCTACCATACTGAGCATCATTGGGGGGTGGAGGGTCAGCTGCGAGGACTAGGAACAGACAGCCGGCCCCCTAATAACATATGAAGAGAATGTGGTGTGCAGTGGGGCATTGGCAGATTACACCAGGCATATGAGTACATTAAAGAAAATAAGTACAGCGCTAGTGAAACTCCTCTTTAAAATGTTAAATCAGAGGACCCAAATAGAAAAAATATTACTGTAATAAGGCCAAAATTACCAAAATAATATAAAGATACACACAGACAAATAATGATGGCCATATAATAGAAGAAAAATGATCCCACACGCACAGTAAACTTATTTGTTGCCATTCAAGCATAGTTTTCACATTGTAGAGCAGAAAATGAAAAGCTAATATATATATATATATATATATATATACAGTATACATAAATATAGATATACAAAAAACTATTTAAAGGGGAATTCCAAGCAAAACGTAAAAGACATTATTTAATGCCGCTCTGTATTCAGAATACATCAGGAGCTTTTATGACATGGCATCAGCCTCTTGCAGCCCCTGTACAGCAGAGTTATGACGGTGTCTGTGTAATTCTCTCCCCCCAGCCTCACACGTCCCCCATATGTGCCTGTGTTGTCCATCATACTCTGTGTGTTTTATGACTCACCACTGATCTGCTGATTTTGCTCTTGGAATAACTAGGCTACGTAGTCAATTGGCGCTCAATTACAAACTTTATTTATTTATATATGTATGTACAGTGCCTTGAAAAAGTATTCATACCCCTTGACATGTTCCACATTTTGTCATTTTACACCGAAAAACGTAAATGTATTTTATTGGGATTTTATGTGATAGACCAACACAAAGTGCCACATAATTGTGAAGTGGAAGGAAAGTGATAAATGGTATTCCAAAATTTTTAACAAATAAATATCTGAAAAGTGTGGTGTGCATATGTATTCAGCCTCCTTTACTCTGATACCCCTAACTAAAATCGTGTGGAACCTGTTGCCTTTAGAAGTCACCTAATTAGTAAATAGTCCATCTGTGTGTAATTTAATCTCACTATAAATACAGTGGTTCTGCAAAGCCCTCCGATATTTGTTAGAGAACCTTAGTGAACAAACAGCATCATGAAGACCAAGGAACACACCAGACAGGCCAGGAATAAAGTTGTGGAGAAGTTTAAAGCAGGGTTAGGTTATAAAAAAAATATCCCAAGCTTTGAACATCTCATGGAGCACTGTTCAATCCATCATCCGAAAATGGAAAGAGTATGGCACAACTGCAAACCTACCAAGACATGTCTGTCCACCTAAACTGACAGGCCAGGCAAGGAGGGCATTAATCAGAGAAAGCAGCCAAGAGGCCCATGGTAACTCTGGAGGAGCTGCAGAGAACCACAGCTCAGATGGGAGAATCTGTCCACAGGACAACTATTAGTCGTGCACTCCACAAATCTGGCCTTTATGGAAGAGTGGCAAGAAGAAAGCCATTGTTGAAAGAAAGCCATAAGAAGTCCCTTTTGCAGTTTGTGAGAAGCCATGTGGGGGACACAGCAAACATGTGGAGGAAGGTGCTCTGGTCAGATGAGACCAATTGAACATTTTGACCTAAAAGTAAAACGCTATGTGTGGTGGAAAACTAACGCTGCACATCACCCTGAACACACCATCCCCACCGTGAAACATGGTGGTGGCAGCATCATATTGTGGGGATTCTTTTCTTCAGTAGGGACAGACTGGGAAGCTGGTCAGAGTTGATGGGATGATGGATGGAGCCAAATACTGGGCAATATTAGAAGAAAACCTGTTAGAGTTGCAAAAGACTTGAGACCGGGGCGGAGGTTCACCATCCAGCAGGACAACAATCCTAAACATACAGCCAGAGCTACAATGGAATGGTTTAGATCAAAACATATTCATGTGTTAGAATGGCCCAGTCAGTGTCCAGACCTAAAGCCAATTGAGAATCTGTGGCAAGACTTGAAAATTGCTGTTCACAGACGCTCTCAATCCAGTCGGACAGAGCTTGGGGTATTCTGCAAAGAATAATGGACAAAGATGTCACTCTCTAGATGTGCAAAGCTGGTAGAGACATCCCCAAATGGACTTTCAGCTGTAATTGCAGCAAAAGGTAGTATTGACTGAATACAAATGCCCACCACACTTTTCAGATATTAATTTGTAAAAAAATGTTGGAAACCATTTACCTTTCACTTCACAATTATGTGTTGCTCTAACATATAAAATCCCAAATAAAATACATTTACGTTTTTGTTTGTAACATGACAAAATGGGTAAAAGTTCAAGGAGTATTTCTTTTTTTGCACTTTTTTTTCTTATGTTATTATTGTTTCTACTTATTTGAGTATTTATTATGTTTATTTAATTATTTTATTTTTTTTAATGTATTTTTATACTTATTTGTGTATTTTTATTTGTTTCTTACTTATTTATTTTTTATACTTATATGTGTATTGCATGTATAATATGTAATTATTATTTATTTATATATGTTTCCTCATTTAATTTTTTCCCATGTATTTTTTTTTTTACCTATTTGTGTATTTATTTATTTTTATTTTTTCCTATGCATTCTTATGTATTTATATATTATGTATTTATATATTTTTTTCTTATTTATTTATTTTTTCTTGTTTTAATTGTTTTTTTATATTTATTTATTTTATTTACTTATTCATTTAGGTTGAACAGGGTGGATATGTGTCTTTTTCAACCTGACTAACTATGTAACTTTGTCCCAACCCATAGATTAAAAATACTGGTGTCAAGCAGTAATCACAAAACAAACTTACATTACATAGTTAATCTGTTTGAGAAAAGACACAAGTTCATCCGGCCCAACCAACAACAAAAAAAATAAAAATAAAACCAACACACCCAAATAGAAAACCTACGTATACACTATTCAATAACCACAGTTGATCCAGAGGAAGGCAAAAAAACCCCAATAAAACATGAACTAAGCAGGGGAAAATATTCCTTTCATAAACTGCAACCCCCCCCCGCCTCAAAGACATCTTGATAATACCAAACATTTTCCAGGTTTTGGCACTGTGCATGGCATAGATAGGCATTGTTTTACCCCCCCCCCCCCCCCATTATCTTCAAATATGTTTCTCTTCCATGTGCAACAGCTATTACAGTAGCTTTAGTGCTTTGCCCTTTAGGTTTATTCAAGGTTTGTTTGTCTTTTTTTAACCTCTACACAGATACAGCAAACCATTTTTTAAAGTAATAACAGTGATAGTAACAGTAAATTAATAAATTGCGTTTCTACTGCTATTTGTATTCTGCTGTGAAACGCATGGCAGCAATTCCAGCGCTGTGTAATATATCAAAAGAGACAAAATCAGATTTACGAATGAAAACTCACTGCAAAAGCAAGATAGGATTTTTTTTTTAGACCGAGGTCAGCTGTTGTTTTATTACAGGGGCGAAGCTGGACTAGGCAGTTACAATATCTCACAAAAATGAGTACACCCCTCACATTTTTGTAAATATTTTACTATATCTTTTCATTTGACAACACTGAAGAAATGACACTTTGCTGTAAAGTAGTGAGTGTACAGCTTGTATAACAGTGTAAATTTTCTGTCCCCTCAAAATAACTCAACACACAGCCATTAATGTCTAAACCGCTGGCAACAAAAGTGAGTCCATCCTCTAAGTGAAAATGTCCAAATTGGACCCAAAGTGTCAATATT
Organism: Glandirana rugosa; assembly: GCA_018402905.1. Taxonomy (NCBI): domain Eukaryota; kingdom Metazoa; phylum Chordata; class Amphibia; order Anura; family Ranidae; genus Glandirana; species Glandirana rugosa. The sequence goes on from BLSH010068609.1 coordinate 1,008,254, forward strand.
TTGTGCGGCCACCATTATTTTCTAGCACTACCTTAACCCTCTTGGGCATGGAGTTCACCAGAACTTCACAGGTTACCACTGGAGTCCTCTTCCACTCCTCCATGAGGACATCACGGAGCTGGTGGATGTTGGAGACCTTGCGCTCCTCCACTTTCCATTTGAGGATACCCCACAGATGCTCAATAGGGTTTAGGTCTGGAGACATGCTTGGCCAGTCCATCACCTTTACCCTCAGCTTCTTTAACAAGGCAGTGGTCATCTTGGAGGTGTGTTTGGGGTCGTTATCATGTTGGAATACTGCCCTGCGGCCCAGTCTCCAAAAGGAGGGGATCATGCTCTGCTTCAGTATGTCACAGTACATGTTGGCATTCATGGTTCCCTTAATGAACTGTAGCTCCCCAGTGCCAGCAGCACTCATGCAGCCCCAGACCATGACACTCCCACCACCCTGCTTGACTGTAGGCAAGACACACTTCTCTTTGTACTCCTCACCTGGTTGCCGCAATGCACGCTTGACACCATCTGAGCCAAATAAGTTTATCTTGGTCTCATCAGACCATAGGACATGGTTCCCGTAATCCATGTCCTTAGTCTGCTTGTCTTCAGCAAACTGTTTGCAGGCTTTCTTGTGGATCATCTTTAGAAGAGGCTTCCTTCTGCGATGACAACCATGCAGACCAATTTGATGCAGTGTGCAGTGTATGCTTTCAGCACTGACAGGCTGACCCCCTGTCCCTTTAACCTCTGCAGCAATGCTGGCAGCACTCATACGTCTATTTCTACGTGCACTCAACCTCTTTGGTTGACCATGGCGAGGCCTGCTTTGAGTGGAACCTGTCCATCTTATAGCCTAGGCCATCTTTATGTAGAGCAACAATTATTTTTTGCAGATCCCCACAGAGTTCTTTGCCATGGGGTGCCATGTTGAACTTCCATTGACCAGTATGAGAGAGTGAGAGCGATAACACCAAATTTGACACACCTGCTCCCCATTCACACCTGAGACCTTTTAACACTAACAAGTCACATGAAACCAGGGAGGGAAAATGGCTAAATGGGCCCAATTTGGACATTTTCACTTAGTGGTGTACTCACTTTTGTTGCCAGCGGTTTAGACATTAATGGCTGTGTGTTGAGTTATTTTGAGGGGACAGCAAATTTACACTGTTATACAAGCTGTACACTCACTACTTTACATTGTAGCAAAGTGTCATTTCTTCAGTGTTGTCACATGAAAAGATAGAATAAAATATTTACAAAAATGTGAGGGGTGTACTCACTTTTGTGAGATACTGTAATTACACGCATAACCTTATCAGTAGCCATGGGGGAATAATTCCTTGGTTCTCAACAGTTGGAAAATATTACATAGAGCATGGGCACATAGGCGCACACTTACGTACACATTTTTTAATTTTAATAGGGCATCGTAGTAAAAAAATAAATACATTTTAAACATGATAATGTAGCCACTGCCTTCCTTGGTTTTTTTCTCAGCATAATTAGCCTTTAGTTACCCCAACTGTCTTCGTGCAATGCGACTCCAGAATCCGCTGTTCTCCAAAACTGGAAGCATTTTTCAGGGGAACCCCAGCTCTGCCTTCTAAATGTGCCTAAACTCTGCCTGACCTTTTCACGTGCTGTATTAACAGTTGCAGCATCCAGAGCCAGCGCATGTAATAAATCATATGCTGCCATTATCCCCTAAATACTGATTGCCTTGTTGTCTTTTACGACTGTACTTTCTGAGTCACTGGTAACTAATATTAAAGAGAAGTCAATACTCCTAATCTGTGCTTTTTTTGTTCAATAGATTAGAAAGTATTGATGCCAAAAGACAGCCAGACAATTTTTAGAAGGAGGTCAGCAATGGCAACTTTCTCTCCGCAGGGTTCAGTGATGTAACCAAAAAAATCTCATCAAGTGCTGGTGTGGTAGAGGCACCCGTAATATCTTATAGTGATATTTATAAAGAGATCGAAATCATTGTGATTAGAATAATATGCCACACATACACCTATACTCCCTTATGCCTCGCCAACTCTCGGAAGGGAGGTAACCCCGACCCCAAACAGGGACAGAAGTCGGGGGCTCCTCCTCAACACTCAAGGATGACGACCCGATAGGATACAGCCACCATTAATACGAAACGATCCCACCGTTTTTACTATCAAGACTCTAACCCTTACAACCCTTCTAGGCTGCCGTAGGGGCAGACAAGTCGAATAACCCCCCCGTTTTTCTTTTTTTTTTCTTCTTTTTTTTTTTTTTCTTTTTCTTCTCCTTTCTCCCCCACCTCCGCATTCCTCCTGATCTCCCTCCTCCCATCCTTTCCTTTCGGGTTATCCCCTTTACCCCCCCCCCCCCGTCCCACCTCCCCCTTCACCCCACCTTCCCTTACACAATGAGATATGCCGATTTACCTTCGATCTGGGACACTAAACATAAAATCACCCTAAAGTAAGCTTTTCTCGCTAAGGGAAAAGAGATAGATGACATTACAGGCTCAGTTCACTCCTACATCTTAACACCCCAATCAAACATCTAACAAGAGACTAACTCTAACTCCTTTACTATACATGAACTTAATTTGATCTACTCGGAAGACTTGAGTTCTGAGGATGTGAGTTCGGGTGACTGCGAGACGTTCAGGTAATAAGTGATATATTTGTTATCTTGATAGTCGACCATAAGTATACCGCTTCTCTCTCCTAAAATCTTGTTTGATCCTATTTACCTACTGTATTATTATCTTCAGTTATTGTTGGATCCTAAGATATAAGGTCCCGATGTAAGACGCTACCTACCGGCGATATTTCATTACTCTGTACCACCTTTGTAACCCATTATTTCTAATAAAATTCTTATTGGAAAAAAAAAAAAAAAAAAGAATAATATGCCTTTTATTGCTAAAACTAACACTTACTCATAAAGTATGTATTTATGTATCTATTTCAGACTGTTGTGTAACACCACATCTCCTAGATTGTAAGCTCTAATGAGCAGGGCCCTCTGATTCCTCCTGTATTGAATTGTATTGTAATTGTACTGTCTGCCCTAATATTGTAAAGCGCTGCGTAAACTGTCGGCGCTATATACATCCTGTATAATAATAATAATAATAATTGAGGAAAAGGAAGTTTTAGTCCGAAACGTGTCCTTTTGGTGCATTACTCTGATCATTCCTAGATTGTAAGCTCTAACGAGCAGGGTCCTCCGATTCCTCCTGTATTTGAATTGTATTGTATTTGTACTGTCTGCCCTAATATTGTAAAGCGCTGCGCAAACTGTCGGCGCTATATAAATCCTGTATATTAATAATAATAATGATGCAAGCCCAGAAGGTTACGTTTACCAGTACATCTGGCCATTGCCAAACTCTCCAAATAAATTCTGGGGAAGTTTTGTACTCAGTGCTCCTCAAAACCCACGCCAGAGTTTTTTCATCCGCTGAATGCTGTTTTTTGTCACAATCAGAGAGGTAGCAGCCTAGAACCAGAAGGTCCACCTACACCAGGGGTGCTCAACCTGTGGCCCTCAAAGCCCTTTGATGTGGCCTCAACCTCAAACCAGGGAAGCGCATGCCCGGGGTTGACAACCTGTAGATCTGGGCTAGCTGATCTACCATCCCAGAGCATCAGAGTGCATCAAGCCAGCTGCAGAGGAAACAAGCGGCCATGGAGAGAGCAGAAGCCGCATAAGCTGATGCTTCTTCTCTAGCACCAGTTCCTGTCCCAGGCAGAGTGATACTGGCTTCTTTTCTTCTCCCTCCTGCCAGCATTCAGAGGCTGCAGGAGGAAAATGTTCATTATGCTATTCAAAATAAAAAAAATGTGAAATTATGAACCATTTAATTCCATAGTGGCCCTCTACTGGTTACCAAATCATTTAAGTGGCACTCGCTCTTCAGAAGGATGAGCACCCCTGACCTACACAATATCTTTACTAAAGTGGTAGTAAACCCTCTCATTTTCAACCAAGGAAGCTGCCATCTTGGCCTCTGTTTAATCTACAACTGCCATGATGCTGCACATGTGATCAGCTATGACACCAGCCATTGGATGGTTTGACAGTTTGGTTTAGAGCACAACCAATAGGAGTGTTACATTTCCGGCACATGCCGGAAATCAAACTGTTTTTTAAACTGTTAAATGGATGGGTTTACTACCACTTTAAGTATCAGCTCCTTTGAAGGAAGGTGCACTCTATTGTATAACCATCGGAACCAATCCTCACTTCTATTAGTCCAGCACTATTACACACACATCAGACAACCCTCTCAGAATGCAAGTTACAATCTTTTATTTCTCCAGAACTTTTGTGCTGTATATCATCATTGTTGAATTACAACACCATAAGGACTATCTCATATTTTTTGAGGACCATCAATTCACAGGCACTTCTCTTAGCACAGGTTTTCCTACTCAAACCACATACATTGCTATGCAATGATGCAATTGAACACAGAAAATTCCATTGACACGAGGAAATACATTGCTTTCAATATGAACATGTATAACCAATGACCCCCTGAACTCTATATAATATGTTGTGTATTGCATAGTTTATTGTCCTAATTATTGTGTAGTTCCCAACTATTTTATTTTTCCAACTGTACTCTGTAATGATGTGGAGATCAGCATTGAAAGCTGGGTTGAACCTCAGAGATAGATACTCCCAGGAGTGTAATTTTTTTGGCAGACTTTGGCAGGAACAAGGCTTAATAGCACGGGCAGTAGAAAAGTGTAAAAGAGATGATGCCTTGGTGTCCAGAAGCAGAAGGTGTGTACGTATCATTACAGAATTAATGCTCATGGAAAATGGTCACTGAGGGGTTTATGCATGTACACTGGAGACTGGTCAATGAGGGATTAATGTTTGATTAGAGCAGTTGTCTCCAAACTGTGACTCGGGGGCCAGATGTTAGCCTTTGCGTGCTTTTATCTTGCCCTTGGGACATTATTCCTTCCACTGATACGGGACATTATTCCTCTCACTGACACCAACAGTGGGGCATAATTCTTTCCAATGACACCAACAATGGGGTATTATTCCTTCCACTGACATCAATAATGGGGCATACCTTCGTCCTCTGACATCAATGATGAGGCACTATTCTTCTCACTGAAACCAATGATGGGACACTATTCCTCCTACTGATACCAATGATGGGGTACTATTCCTCCCACTGACACCAATGATGCACACTATTCTTCCCACTGACAGCAATGATAGGGCAGTATTCCTCCCACTGACACCAATGATGGAGGCACTATTCTTCTCACTGACACCAATGATGGAGCACTATTCTTCTCACTGACACCAATGATAGGACAATATTCCTCCCACTGACACCAGTCATGGGGCAATATTCCTTGCATGGATACCAACTATGAGACACTATTTCTACCACTAACACCAAGAATGTGATTCTATTCCTCCCACTTATACCACTGATGTGGCACAATTCCTCCTACTAACCTCAAGGATACTACATATTTCTTTTACTCCCCTTGACCACCAAGTCTGAGGCATTATCTACTTCCACTGGCCATAGTCTGAGCCCTTTATTTATAAAGTTTGGACTAGATTATTTTTTAGATGGAGGCTCTTATTCCCCTATGGTTGGCCATCACCACTGTCAGCCATCAGTTTCCCATACCTTTGAAAACATCAAACTGCACTTGAATGTGGTCTATTAGCCATAGTAGTCTCAGAACAATTGTATAAACTGACCACAAATACATCCTGATTATGTTCATTATCAATTCACTGCAAATTGACGCCAATGAAGAGAGGTCAACATACCCAAGATAAATCCCTAACCATTTCTTGTCTCCACCAAACTGACAGCCTTCAAAGACCCTGCAATCCACTTACAAGCTGCCATAATAAGGGACATATATGCTACATTCAGTAATAAAGGGCAGGAAGCTCACATGATGCAAGCAGAGCTATAACTAAAGATATGTTCACTTCCTTCATTACACCCATGCCTTAGCCTTCCAATATGATAAGTGCCTTCTACCTAACCTCCCTTCAGTCATTAAATTCATTAACCCCCCCCCCCCCCCCTTCAACTCTGTTAAGTGGACCTTGCATCCGTATTTTCTGCCTTTTGTTTTTCTCCAGGTCTATCTTGTACACTGAAGACTGATTACAACGGGATTAATGTGTTTAGACTTGAAAATGGTCACGAAGTGAAATGTGGCAATATCCGGGTTTTCCTTTCTTCTCGAAGACACCACACCATCATATCCTGCATAAAGATCCTGGGACAGCCAAGGGTGGATAGGCCGTAAATCAGGGTCAGGTAGGAGGCACTAGCCCCCCCACTTTTCGGCCTACCTCCCTCTTATCCCCTTCCGCCCCTGCTTCTGGGTCCCTCCACATTTCCAACTTCTCCCTCCATCCTCTTCCCACTCCTCTTCCCTCCCTTTATATCCTACCCTATTATTATCCCAACCCAACTAATGTTCCTAACCAAGGCTGCCAGCAGGACTGTCAACCTTGGAAATCTCCTTAGGCATTTATAATTACTACCCTATATTATTCGCTACCCCGAAGACTACATCCCTCCATTACCCTACAGTTATATCCTTAACTACCTTCTCTTGTCTCAAGAAATCAGCTTAATCCATACCATGGAAAAACTCCAACATGGACTTAACTTTTCTAAAAATCAGGCCCTCCTGGTCTCTGAGATACAATGAACATGCTCACCTTATTACTTCTGTTATTACCTTATATTTTTAGCACGCTAAAGTGCTGCTATACAACCCTTTGTCATTATGTTCAGTTTAATCGCTAAATCACTATCATAGTTATGGTATACATGTATATATTTAGGCCGTTGGGCCCATGTAACCTCTGGTTATCTTCTGGTTATCCAAGGTTTCCTTTTTTTATTATCACTTTAAATATCCTTAATAATATATTATGGAAATGAAAATGGTCACAGAGGGGTTAATGCACATTCAATGAACACTGAGGGTACTGGTACTAGCCACTGACAGGACACAACATATGCTCTCCCATATACGGAAGTATTAAAGCAGAGTTCCACCGTATTAAAAGTCAGCAGCTACAAAAAGTGTAGCTGCTGACTTTTAATAATCAGACCCTCGCGTGTCCCAAGCTCGAGCGATGCAGCCGCCCGCAACGCCGCTCTTTTCACCCTCCTCCATACGGCGCGTCATCACAAGTGAGCTGTGAATGGCCGTTGTATCTTCTGGGACCTGTGATGTGTCTCAGAAGATTGCAGGGTGGGAGGGGGTGAAGGTGAACTTCCTTCCGACTCCGCAGCGCCAGGAGAGGAAGTGGACCTGGGACCCTGTGAAATCAGGGTCCCCAGTCCCCCCCCCAAAAAAAAATGACATGCCAATTGTGGCATGTCAGGGGGGTCACCATCCCTTAAAGCGGAAGTTCCACTTTTGGGTGGAACTCCGTTTTAACCAAGTGAACAGGGAATCAGGAAAGTGTGGTGAAAGTATTAGTGAAAGGGAATAGGGCTCTCAAGCGTCACTATATCTGGTCTCCCACAGTGCACAGAACATGGAAATGCAATTATTTTAGTAAATATTAACTGCTAAACCTTTTCTCATCAGTGGTTAGAGCAGTCTTGTCACTTCTATCAATTTCCGGCCGAGCACTAGCTAAAGTTGTAGGAGGAGTTTTCATTCTCCTTAGATTGTCCTATGAGGCTGCATGACCCCTGACCCTCTGTCTGGACAGCGCCAATTGGCCCTGTGCTGATCACATGCACCCTCCAAAGAAAGAAAACCTCTCTAGCAATACACACCAAACTGAGCATGTGCAGAGTGCCCCCAAGGCTCTGCACTATAAGAAAATAGATTGCGCAGGATTAACCTATTAGGTTCCACAGTGAGTATAACAAGCATGCTTTACTGCATATACAGACTGATTTAACTGTTGTGGGTTTAGTAACACTTTAAAGGTTAAGTTCACCTTTTCCAGAAAATAGTCTATGCAGTCACGGAGCCCCAGTAGATATTAACAACAGTGCAGCTTTGTAAAATATGTATTAAATATAATGCCATAATTGTAGAACATTTAGGGTCCTTTGGCTGAAAAACTCCCATTTAGCAAACTCTACACCCTGTCTTGTTGCAAGGTTTCACAAACCATTGTTTTTTTTTCTTTTGTAATGCTGGGGATGAGCATCCAACAGTTTTCACATCCTAGCAACAAGCCAGGACATGGAGATTGCTAACTTGCAGTGTTTCAGGCCACTTATGACAATACAATAATTGAACATTTTACAAAGCTGCTCAGTTTTTTTAATATTTATTTGGGCCCCCCTTGAGTGCATACACTGTTTCTGGGAAAGGTGAAGTTAGCCTTTAACCACTTCAGCCCCGGAAGGATTTCACACTTTAGGACCAGAGCACTTTTTGCGATTCGGCACTGTGTCGCTTTAACTAACAATTGCGTGGTCATGCGGCGTTGTACCAAAACAAAATTTGCGTCCTTTTTTTCCCACAAATAGAGCTTTCTTTTGGTGGTATTTGATCATCGCTGCATCATTTCTGATCACCGCTATAAACAAAAGAAAAGTGACAATTTTGCAAAAAAACCCAAATTTCTTACTTTTTGCTAAAATACAAATACAAAAAAAAATATAAAAAACATTTTTTTCATCGTATTCAAGTTTATTCTCCCGGTTTTGGCCGATTTATATTCTTCCTCATATTTGTGATAAAAAAAAAAATCGCAATTGGCATTTATTGATTGGTTTGCGCAAACGTGGCCGCGTTTACGGATGATAATTAATTTCTGGGTTTTTTATTATTTTTTTATTTTTTACTAGTAATGGCGGCGATCTGCAATTTTTAGCGGTACTGCGATATTGGGGCAGACATGTCGGACCATTTTGACACTTTTTTGGGACCATTGGCATTTATACAGCGATTAGTGCTATAAAAATGCATTGATTACTGTGTAAATGCCATTGGCAGTGAAGGGGTTAACCTGCAGGGGGCGCTCTAAGGGTTAACTGTGTTCCCTGGGCGTGTTCTAACTGTGTGTGGGCTGCCTTAGCAGGGGAATGGAAGTGATCACAGCCCTTCCCCCTCTCACAGAACGGAGGTCCGTGTTTACTTACACGGACCTCCATTCTCTCAGTGTGGGGGGGCATCGCGGGTAGCCGGCGGCGATCGAGTCCGCCGCACCCGCTCCCTGGCCCCCCCGAACACAGTGAGCGCGCGGGCGAGCCACCGGCTCACAGTGCACGATCTCGAAGCCACCGTCGTATGATGGCGGTTTGCGATATCGAGCCACTTTGTTGCCGTCAACCTGCGGTTGACGGTCGGCCAGTGGTCAAATAGGCAAAGTGGCAGGTGTAGCTGAACTTAAAGAGGAACTGCTGTCTGCTCACATAATTTGTAATAAAATCCAAAAGTTAAAACAACAAAGGGCAGAAGATTTAATAGATGGAAAGATGAAGAATGACTGAAGAGCCGCTTTCAGTACTATCCATAAAGCTCCAAGATTCAAATATTGGGTTCAGAGTTCTTTGACATATCTACAGTATATTAATCTGTCTTTTCCAAAGTATCAGAACATTCTCCAACCAAAAGAACATAATTATAATGTTCTGACTTTTGCTGCAGTGAATCATTTTGTTTCCTATGGGTGATCTGGTTTCCTCCCTCTGTTCTAAGAAGTACTGATAATTAGCCGTGTAAATAAATAGTGTTGGTGAGTTTGTAATTGCGTGCGTGTGGCAGGAAATTAGATAATGAACTTTTTGGAGAGTGACTGGTGACACAGATAGACAGACAGGCAGGCAAAGTGACACTAGGGAGCTTTAATACATGTGCAATGTGCAGTCACCCTCATCAATCAATGAAAATGTATCTCTGACCTCCTGCCTTTAGTTAACTGAAATCTGATTGGGAGTTGAAGGTTTCAGATGCATTATAAAAAAAATGCCTTTCCCACTGACATTAATCACCAGGTATTTTATTTTGCAATTGCAGTGAAGAGCACTGCTATGCAACCTCATGAACATGGGAATGAGAAAGATGTTGCATGAAAGTTCAGGTTTCATTTAAAAAGCATTCCGTTTACTTTTAGCATCTAAATTATAGCTAATCAATGTGCAGTGATTTATTCCATGTTCTAAACCCTATGGATAATTAATCTACTAGATTGGCCTTTCTCAACCTGTCAACCCAGAGGAACCACTTCAGCCCCGGAAGGATTTCCCCCATTAGGACCAGAGCCCTTTTTGCGATTCGGCACTGCGTCGCTTTAACTGACAATTTCACGGTCGTGCGACGTTTTACCCAAACGAAATTTGTGTCCTTTTTTTCCCACAAATAGAGCTTTCTTTTGGTGGTATTTGATTGCCGCTGCGTAATTTCTGATCGCCGCTATAAACAAAAGAAGAACGACAATTTTGCAAAAAAAAAAACACATTTCTTACTTTTTGCTAAAATACAAATCAAAAAAAAAAATATAAAAAAACATTTTTTTTCATCGGTTTTGGCCGATTTATATTCTTCCTCATATTTGTGATAAAAAAAATTGCAATCGACGTTTATTGATTGATTAGCGCAAAAGTGGTCGCGTTTACGGATGATGAGAATTAATTTCTGTGGTTTTTATTTATTTTTCTATTTTTTACTAGTAATGGCGGTGATCTGCGATTTTTTGCGGTACTGCGATATTAGGGCGGACATGTCGGAACATTTTGACACTTTTTTGGGACCATTGGCATTTATACAGCGATCAGTGCTATAAAAATGCACTGATTACTGTGTAAATGCCATTGGCAGTGAAGGGGTTAACCTGCAGGGGGCGCTCTAAGGGTTAACTGTGTTCCCTGGGCGTGTTCTAACTGTGTGTGGGCTGCCCTGGCTGGGGAAGGGAAGTGATCACTGCTTCCATGTAGAGGAAGGCTGTGATCACAGCACTTCCCCCTTACAGAACGGAGGTCCGTGTTTACTTACACAGACCTCCGTTCTTTCACTCCGGGGGGGGGCATCGCGGGTGGCCGGCGGAGATCGAATCCGCCGCACCCGCTCCCTGGCCCTCCCCGGACACAGTGAGCGATCTCGCAGCCGCTGTCAGATGACGGTGTTTTGCGCAGAGGAGCCACTCTGTCGCCGTCAATTGCCGATCAGCGGTCGGCAAGCGGTTAAGGAACCCCTACAAAAAATAATTGGGGATCAGTGGGAGGAATGCACCACTTATGGTGGTGGTAAGGATGCCTCCATTACAAACAGGTAAAAAAAAAAAGATAACTGGTGTCATGCCGCTGGCTCTGCCAAGTGGTGTTGGACCTGGAACTACGCAGACGCTATCAGATGGAAGGGCAACCCTAGGACTCCACAAAACCCTGGTTGAGAATGGATGTACTAGATATAATAACAATATAAAAGGGCATGTAATCTAATATTTCAGGTGACATACACACACATGAAGTTTACAATACTCATACACTTTAGGCATTTCTAAAATGTATTGATCAATCAATTCACCAGTCATAATCACTTATTTGCTGGTGAATGGCCATTAGACCTTGCCATTATTATGAAGGATTTTGTGGTTGAATCAAACCACATTCACTACATATCTTGAATTCCCATTCTTCACTGTCTCATTTATAATATCATGGTTGTTACAATGACTGGCCATATATCCTACCAAAGACCCGCCAAGCTCACCCCAGTTTGCTTATCCAATGTAAGTTATGTGTACATTGTATCCTTTCCTCATACACCACTTTTTCCAACAACCCTGTCAGCTCATTACAAACAAATGAAAAAAGGCGTCTCTCCCCAGCACTCCCACTCTTACTTACATATAGTTACATAGTTAGGTTGAAAAGTCCATCTAGTTCAACCAATAAATACTGACTCATACCCTCCACACTTTTCTGCAGACACTGCCCACTGTTATACCCTCTGCAGTCCTCTACTACACATATGCCCATTGCCATATCCTCCACATTTCTCTTCTGCACCTACAGTATGCCCATTGCTATACCCTCTGCATTCTCTCTTGCACATACTGTCCCCTGTCATACCCTCCACACACCTCTCCTTCACATACTGCCCACTGTAATATCATCTGCACTCCTCTTTTTCACATACTTCCAACTGTCATACCCTTTGCATTAATTTCCTGCAAAAGGAAAAAGAACAGAGGGCACACCAGCCTTTGCGCATTACCTTTGCAACACTTGAATTTATTGACGGATAAAAATGCATACACTCAAACGAGTGATAAAATCAAGCAGATAGTAAAAGTCCATCATATGTATAATCCAGCAAGATCTGCTGGCCAGTCACAGTTGTGGGATGTAAAGTCCAAAGAAAGCTTACGCGTTTCGAGGGTGTCCCCTCTTCTTCAGAGCTCTGAAAAAGTATGAATTTTTGCATTTTTATCCTTCAATAAATTCAAGTGTTGAAAAGGTAACGCTCAAGGCTGGTGCGCCCTCTTTTTCCTTTTAGAGTTTTCTCTGGGTTGTCCCTGACCTGTTGAGACTGGCATCACAGCTGATGTAGCGACTTGATTGGTGAAGATCTACTGTTCCTTTCCACTTTCCCAATCTACCGTATGGCAATCTCTTGAGCGCAGGAGCATTTGTTTTTTTCTTTTGTTTTTTTTATTTTTTCTTTATATTGACATTCATTTCCTGCACATACTGTCTGCTGTCATACCTTCCACACCTCTCTCTTACACATATTGCATGGTGTCATGTCCTCTGCATTCCTCTCCTGCAAAAACTCTCTATTGTCAAACCCTCTGCACTTCTCTCCTCTATAAACTGTCCACTGTCATACCTTTTGCACACCTTTCCTGCACGTACTGAAGATATCATGCCCTTTGCACTCCTCTCCTGCACATACTGTCTGCTCTCATAACTTCTGCACTCCTCTCCTGCACATATGGATGATGCCTGCCCTTTGTACTCCTCTCCTGCTCATAATGTCCACTATCATACCTTCTGCACTCCTCTCCTGCACATACTATTCACTCTCATACCTTCTGCACTCCTCTCCTGCACATACTACCCACTGTTATGCCCTCTCCTGCATGCATTGCCCATTGACATGCCCTCCACACTCCTCTCCTGCAATACTGCCCATTGTCTAACCAGTTACACTCCTTTAACGCACATATTGTCTTCTGTCATGCCCTCCACACTCCTCTCCTGCCCACCCTGCCCATTATGATATCCTCTGCATGTCTGTCTTGTACATACTGCCCTCTGTCATACCTCCCACACCTCTCTACTGCACATTCCCATGACCATTGTCATATAATCCCAAATGCTCTCCTGCACATACTGCCTGCTGTCATACCCTTCATTTTTTTTTCCTGCACATATTGTCTGCTGTCGTACCCTCCACATTCCTCTCCTTTGCATACTGCCCATTTTCATACCATCTGAAGTCTTTTTCATATAGTGCCCACTGTCATACCCTCCCACACCTATTCCTTGATGTTATGCCCTCCATACTCTACTGCACATTCTGCCCATTGTCATACCATCCTAACGCCTCTCCTGCATATACTGCCCACTGTCATACCCTTCACACTCTTTTTCTTCACATATTGTCTGCTGTCATAACCTCTACACTTCACTCCTGCACCTTTTGTCCATTGCAATACCCTCTGCACTCCACTCTTACCACATAGTGCCCACTGTCATACCCTCCTTATTTCTCTCCTGCACTTAACAATTTCTCTTTAACATTCTTTGCAACATCCCCAACCTTGCCCATTCTGGAATGGGCAAACTGTTTCTGTTTTTTTTTGTTTATATGCCACTAGATATTAATAACATTTCAAACTTACAACAATCAAGGACTTTGTTTAAAAGAAAGTCAGCCTTCAAGAGCAGGAGATGACGTTTTGTCCTGCGCATATTATACATCCGTTCACACAGTGGGAGCACATACCGTCTGATCATTTGAAGAGTAATTATTGCATGGTAATGGTTCCCCGTTATTAATGACATGTCTTCTGTGCATTTTCCAATACATAGACATACAGAAAACAAAACAGATTGGAATGCTGCCTGAAAAGTAGCACATTTATATTATATCAGATTTTACCGGTTAGAAAACTATTGAACAAATACACAACCCGGCATGCGGAGTTATATATATAAAAATCGCACTGCACTGAGAACGTCTGTTACATAAATAATCATCTATCCCCAGGGAACAGTGTGATGTATTTGCATATACTGTACAATCTGGAACAGCATGAATCCGAGAGATTGGCGCCAATTTAAAAAAAAAAATAAAAACAAAGTGCATGTTATATAAGATTATTACTACAAAAAAAAAAACAATCTGTTTAGAACAAATTATAGTGAAATAACCAAGAACTGCCCACCAATAATTGTTACAAAATGTGCATCGGCTGATAAGAAATCCATTTGTGATCATTATTATTTTGGTTATAATTGTGGCCATTATTTTTCTAAACTAAATATATTATTAAAGGCAATCATTTCCAGCATGCAGGATGCTTTATCACCACTGCTACCAATGTACTTGTTATTGCTTGTTTGCCAAGTCATTTACATCTGGATTTGGTCAGAGACAGGTGGACCTCTTGCAGACTTTATTAACCACTTACCAACCGGAAGGTTTTCCAGCTTTAGGACCAGAGCACTTTTTGCGATTCGGCACTGCGTCGCTTTAACTGACAATTGCGAGGTTGTGCGATGTTGTACCCAAACAAAATTTGCTTCCTTTTCCCCCCACAAATAGAGCTTTCTTTTGGTGGTATTTGATCGCCTCTGCGTCATTTCTGATCGCTGCTATAAACAAAGAAAAACGACAATTTTGCAAAAAAAAAAACAAACATTTCTTACTTTTTGCTAAAATTCGAATCCAAAAAAAAATATAAAAAAACATTTTTTTTCACCGTTTTTGGCCGATTTATATAATTCCTCATATTTGTGATAAAAAAAATCGCAATCTGCGTTTATTGATTGGTTTGCACAAAAGTGGCCACGTTTACGGATGGTGAGAATTTGTTTCTGGGGTTTTTATTTATTTTTTTTTTTTTTACTAGTAATGGCGGCGATCTGCGATTTTTAGCGGTAATGCGATATTTCAGCGGACATGTCGGACATTTTTGACACTTTTTTGGGACCAATGACATTTATTCAGCAATCAGAAATTTAAATGTCCACTGATTACTGTATAAATGTCATTGGCAGTGAAGGGGTTAACCTGGGGGGGGGAGAGCTAGGGGTTAACTGTGTTCCCTGGGTGTGTTCTTACTGTGGGGGGGTTGGGCTAACATGGGCATGAGAGATCTAACTGATCCCCCTACTAACAGAACGGGGAACCGCCGTGTTTACATCGGCGGTTCCCCGTTCTTTCCTTGTGGCCGCTCATCGCGGCTCGCCGGCAGACATCGGGTCCGCCTGAGCCGCGTGCACACTCCTCAGTAGTGCGGCGGGTGCGTGCCCCCTAGTGGCTGATTGCAGATCGCCGTCTTTTTACTGCCGCCGCGAAAACACGGCGCGCGGTTGGGAACTAGTTAAATACCCTTTACAGTGTAGATAAACCCAAAAGCAAAAACTCTATATATTGAAGCTTACCGATTGTTAAATGTGGTGGCTGCATTCGTTTTTTTGTTTTTTGTATTTCCCCTATATTTTCACCTGGTGAAAAATAAGAGCACTTTCTGTTTTAAAGTGTCTCCGCTATCTAAGAAGGAGCAACAGTGCCACCCTTGGACAGCAGCATTGTCAATCTGATTATAGGGTAGCGTTAGATGGACTAACGGAATTAAATGGACTTGACCAACAAATTAAAGCTAACAATTTATAGCAGTAACAGTAATTTTTTTTCTTTTCCGATAAAGATTTTACATCAAGCTAACCATTGTAAGTAAACCTGTCACTGCTTAATGCTTTGTCCCAGCCAGGCCTCTAACTGCCACTTTTGCTGAAGAGCTTGGTCTGTTAAAGGAAGTTGAAAAATAACAGACTTACTGGCCAGATCACCAGGTGAAAATAAAAAGACTAAAAAAGTATATATTACGTTTTTATACACGTATATCCACTTGCCGACCGCCGATCGGCGATTGACGGCGACAAAGTGGCACGTTCCCGCAAATCGCCGTCATACGACGGCGGCTGCGGGAACGTGTATAGTGAGCGCGCGCGCGCCGCCGGAGGCGCGCCCGCGCGCTCACTATGTCCAGGGGGGGCCAGGGAGCGGGTGCGGCGGCTTCGATTGCCGCCGGCCACCCGCGATGCCCCCCCCGGAGCGAATGAGCGGAGGTCCGTGTAAGTAAACACGGACCTCCGCTCTGTGTGAGGGGGAAGGGAAGTGATCACAGCCTTCTCGTACATGAAGGCTGTGATAACTTCCTTTCCCCAGCTAGGCAGTCCCCCATACAGTTAGAACACGCCCAGGGAACATAGTTAACCCTTAGCGCGCCCCCTGCAGGTTAACCCCTTCACTGCCAATGGCATTTACACAGTAATCAGTGCATTTTTATAGCACTGATCGCTGTA
>BLSH010068609.1:1024788-1035778 GCA_018402905.1 Glandirana rugosa
TACAATTTTCCTTAAAGTTAAAACTTCGTGAAAGTTTCCGTAATTAGTTCATTAGTTTACATAACTCCTAAAAGTATGTTTGTTTCAAATGATCACATACCGAATTCAGTACAGTTACTTCCGTTTTTAATTTCGCATATATATGCGACATATTTTCGCATAAATTGGTGAAGTCGGGGCCTTCCTAAAGGTCGAAATCCTGACCTCGGGAAAAACGCTAAGCCGCGACGCAGCGAAATTGACTGTTAACGCGCCAGCACGCTGCAACATGGGTTTGCTTTAAACGCAGGAAAAAAAGGGTGTTTATCTCGAACAACGTCGCACGACCGCGCAATTGTCAGTTAAAGCGACGCAGCGCCGAATCGCAAAAAGGGCTCCAGTCCTAAAGCTGGAAATCCTTCCGGGGCTGAAGTGGTTAAATACGCTTTTATACAGCGTATATATACGCTTTAATTTTTGCCTTCATTGACATGACTTAAGCCATACACTAGTAAACTTTGTTTGTATGAAAATCCTCAATACATTTGATTACTTGATTAATGCCTTTGAAAGTGCTTCAAAATTGAAATTCCTTTTAACATTCGATTTTGAAACGCTATTGTTCATTCAAGAGAAATTTTCCAGCATGCTCCTTCAAATTTTCTTGTCGCTGCAGTCAAAAATGAGTGTCAATTTGACCCCACTAATGACTACAATATTGAATGAATGTTCTTAAAACCAAAATGTAATACAAAAGCCTACTAGTGTATGGTTGTTTTTTTAAATAATGCGTTTTAGTACACACCTAAAAGGTCTCCCATCTTGTCTATGACTGCCCACTGGTGCCTTGTTTATCATTCTTTTCTCCGATTCATTTTGTGATTTGTTCCACATCCAAACCCAGGGCCGTGAATAAGTACATTATTCAAAAAAAGCTCATTAAAACTATACTATATACTTATAAAGCTCAAATAGTCAAAATTGTTATCCTGGGCTCACACGGGCTTTAAGATAAGGTTCTCCCCTTAGTTTTACAGGTGGACTTGATTGGAAACCCCATGCTGGTCTATAGGCACTTGCCTGCCTACATCCGAGTCCATCTATGTGTGGAAAAAAACCCCAAAAAGGACTGCATAATTTTCTGTGTTTCCAGACCTAAATGTGAAGGATCAGAGGATGCTTGCTGTTCATTTTCATCTGGCAGCCCGTAGATTCAACACAGGTCCACCATATTCCACTATCAAAATGTGGACAAAAAAACCTGAATGGGCAAGCATATCACAAAAGTGACATTAATCCTGTTCTGCTTCGATTTACTAGGATCCCATGCTAAGCGGAGTGGAGTGCATGTACGTGAAAAGACACTTAAATCGGTTGTCTACCCTCAAAACACATTTTTACCTAGAGGTAAGCCTATAATAAGGCTTACCTCTAGGTAAAATGAATATCTCCTAAACCTGTACGGTGTAGGAGATATTCCATTTGCATGCAGCTGCTGACGTCATGGTGCATGCGCAGTAATGTCCCGGCGAAATCCGGGCACATAGCGCTGGACCATGCCGATTGTGTCCTGGCCGGGACAGAGTCAGAAAGAAAGTGAGTTAACTTTTATCAGAATCTGGAGTTGGACTTTTAGATATCCATAGATATTTGATGGCCATCACCTGACATGTATAATATCTCACAAAAGTAAGTACACCCCTAACATTTTTGTAAATATTTTATTATATTTTTTCATGTGACAAAACTGAAGAAATGACACTTTGCTGCAATGTAAAGTAGTGAGTGTACAGCTTGTATAACAGTGTAAATTTGCCGTCCCCTCAAAATAACTCAACACACAGCCATTAATGTCTAAACCGCTGGCAACAAAAGTGAGTACACCCCTAAGTGAAAGTATCCAAATTGGGCCCAATTAGCCATTTCCCTCCCTGGTGTCATGTGACTCGTTAGTGTTACAAGGTCTCAGGTGTGAATAGGGAGCAGGTGTGTTAAATTTGGTGTTATCGCTCTCACTCTCTCATGCTGGCCACTGGAGGTTCAAAATGGCAACTCATGGCAAAGAACTCTCTGAGGATCTGAAAAAAAAGAATTCTTGCTCTACATAAAGATGGCCTAGGCTATAAGAAGATTGTCAAGATGCTGAAACTGAGCTGCAGCACGGTGGCCAAGACCATACAGCGGTTTAACAGGGCAGGTTCCACTCAAAACAGGCCTCGCCATGGTTGACCAAAGAGGTTGAGTGCACGTGCTCAGTGTCATATCCAGAGGTTGTCTTTGGGAAATAGATGTATGAGTGCTGCCAGCATTGCTGCAGAGGTTGAAGGGGTGGGGGGGTCAGCCTGCCAGTGCTCAGACCATACACCACACACTGCATCAAATTGGTCTGCATGGCTGTCGTCCCAGAAGGAAGCCTCTTCTAAAGATGATGCACAAGAAAGTCCGCAAACAGTTTGCTGAAGACAAGCAGACTAAGGACATGGATTACTGGAACCATGTCCTGTGGTCTGTTGAGCCCAAGATAAACTTACTTGGTTCAGATGGCGTCAAGCGTGTGTGGCGGCAACCAGGTGGGAGTACAAAGTCAAGTGTGTCTTGCCTACAGTCAAGCATGGTGGTGCGAGTGTCATGGTCTGGGGCTGCATGAGTGCTGCAGGCACTGGGGAGCAACAGTTCATTGAGGGAACCATGAATGCCAACATGTACTGTGACATACTAAAGCAGAGCATAATCCCCTCCCTTTGGAGACTGGGCCGCAGGGCAGTATTCCAGCATGATAACGACCCCAAACACACCTCCAAGATGACCACTACCTTGCTAAAAAAGCTGAGGGTAAAGGTGATGGACGGGCCAAGCATGTCTCCAGACCTAAACCCTATTGAGCATCTGTGGGGCATTCCCAAACGGAAGGTGGAGGAGTGCAAGGTCTCTAATATCCACCAGCTCTGTGATGTCGTCATGGAGGAGTGGAAGAGGACTCCAGTGGCAACCTGTGAAGCTCTGATGATCTCCATGCCAGAGAGGGTTAAGGCAGTGCTAGAAAATAATGGTGGCCACACAAAACATTGACACTTTGGGCCCAAATTGGACATTTTCACTTAGGGATGCACTCACTTTTGTTGCCAGCGGTTTAGACATAAATGGCTGTGTGTTGAGTTATTTTGAGGGGACAGCAAATTTACACTGTTATACAAGCTGTACACTTACTACTTTACATCGCAGCAAAGTCATTTCTTCAGTGTTGTCACATGAAAAGATATGATAAAATATTAACAAAAATGTGAGGGGTGCACTCACTCTTGTGGCATACTGTACAGCTTCTCCAGGACTGTCTGGTATCTCTGCATTGTGTCAACAGACAGCTCCAGGCAACTTTTCTAAAAAGAAAAGTCCATCAAACCAGATGATAGGCTATCGTTCCCTTGGGGTATGTGTGGCTCCTGGCATGTTTGCTGTCTGCAAATTCCTAAACCTAACCCCCTCAAACAATAAACCTAATCCCCTGATCCATAATATTGACCATTACAGCTGCAGGGTCAGCTCTAGCATGTCCGACAGATTATTTCTTTATTACAGCTATTTATATAACGCCGCCAGTTTACACAGCACTTTAGGCTATATTTAGACTTGTGCCTAAACTGCCTCATCTCTGAGCAGCAATCACATTCAGAGTCGTTTCCAGAGGCATTTGAAAAGTGGTAAGAAGGCATCATGGGCGTCCGCAGATAGGGGCAAGGGGGGGTAATTGCCCCCCTCTGGAATCAGGGATCGGATCGGGGGTTGCCCACTAGGTCATTATCCTCTTGGGCTATGTATGAAGTCTCTGATCGTCTCGTGTGCATGTCCAAAGTCTCTGACCATCTCCTGTACTATGTCTGCAGTCTCTGACCATCTCCTGTAGTATGTCTGCAGTCTCTGACCATCTCCTTTAGTATGTCTGCAGTGTCTGATCATCTCCTGTTCTATGTCCGCAGTCTCTGACTGTCTCTTGTACTATGTCCGCAGTGTCTGACCGTCTCCTGTACTATGTCTGCAGTCTCTGACCATCTCCTGTACTATGTCCGCAGTCTCTGACCATCTCCTGTACTATGTCTGCAGTCTCTGGTTATCTCCTGTACTATGTCTGCAGTCTCTGACCGTGATAATGTGATAATGTCAAAAAGCGGCATAGCATGGGTGACCTTAAAATGATGCCCCCCCCCTGAAAAAATGTCTGCGGACGCCCATGGAAGGCATTATGGCAACTTCTAACTACAATGAAATGGCAGCAGATGGGGATGTTTGCATGCCACGGTCGTGATGCTCTGCTTTGTGTCGGCAACAAAAATGATTCAAGATGTCAGAGGCGTTACATCGCCTCCTCACCGCCTGTCAAATGGCCTTGAAATGATCTGAATGTGAATTGCTTTCAGAGGAGTGGTGGTTTAGGCACACTTAGCCTACTATAAACGAGCCCTTACATATTGTACATTCACTCAGTCCCTGCCCCCAAGGAGCTTACAACCCCCTACATTGTCCATACACCAGTAGAATTTTGTCCAGAAATGTACACTTTGAGTAAATTTGCTCAATTTTCGAATTGTTAGTGGTGTCAAATCAACGTTCGTTTTCCACTGCAATGATGAGAAAATTTGAAGGAGTGGGGTGGAAAATCTTTTATTGAACAAACAAATTTCTACAAACAAATTTCTAACAGTGAATGCGGTTTTTGTTCAGGAAACTCCAAAATCAAAAGTTAAACACAAACGCTTTTAAAGTCCTTTCGCACGCCATCAATCATGTCATCAAATGTACTAATAAGAATTGTTCTGCGACTGTTCATTTGAAAATCTAGTGTATGGCCAGCTTCAGGTCCCTATCTCTAACATATACACTATATTACTAAAAGTATTGGGATACCTACCTGTACACGCACATGAACATTAAGGGCCAGTTCACACCACATGCAGTCCAGTGCGTTTTTTTTCTGGATCAAACACGCATGGAAAGTAGGTTATATGGCTTTCAATGGCTTAGTTCACACCAGTGCAGTCAGTTCCAGTGTGTTCCAGCTCCAGAAAAAAAAGTAAAACATGCTGCATTTTTCATGCACTGAACTGTACTGGAACGCGCTAAAATGCATCAAAAATGCACCAGAACGCACCAAAACGCACTGGAACGCACCTACATGCACCAAAACCGCACTGGAACGCACATGTCCTAAGAAAAAATTGGGGGAAAAACTGCACTGGACTGCATCAAAAACGCATCAAAAACGCGCGTGCAGAAAAGCATCTGGAACGCATGGTGTGAACTGGTCCTAATGGTATCCTTAGTCCGTAGGGTTCAATACTGCGTTGGCCCACCCTTTGCAGCTATTATAGCCTCTACTCTTCTGAGAAGGCTGTCCACAAGGTTTAGGAGTGTGTCTATGGGAGTGTTTGACCATTCTGACAGAAGCGCATTTGTGAGGTCCGGCACTGATGTTGGACGAGAAGGCCTGGCTCGCAGTCTCCGCACTGATTCACCCCAAAGGTCTTCCATCAGGTTTAGGTCAGGACTCTGTGCAAGCCAGTCAAGATCCATCCCAGACTCACTCCTCCATGTCTTTATGGACCAGAAGAGTTGAAACTGTTATAGCTGCAAAGGGTGGCCCAACTCAATATTAAAACATATGGACTAAGACTGGGATGCCATTAAAGAGGAAGTAAACCCTGATGGGTTTTACTTCCTCTATGTTACCAGGCAATGTAAAAACATAATGGGCTAGTATGCATTGCATATTAGCCCATTATGTGCCACTTACCTGCATTGGAAGCCCGTGATGTCCCCGCTCCAGGCCGCGTCCATCTTCTGCCCCTATTCCTTCCGGGGCCGCGATCTCCGGCTCTGTGACTGGCTGGAGTCGTGTGACGTCACACCCGTGGGCACATCACAGTACACTGTATATCTCCTAAACCGTGCAGGTCTGGGAGATATGCAGGAAACCTACAGGTAAGCCTTATTATAGGTTTACCTGTAGGTTAAATTGGTTGTCACGGGTTGAAAACCACTTTAAAGTTCATGTGTGTGTAAAGGCAGGCGTCCCAATACTTTTGGTAATATAGTGTATATACACATAATAGGACCAATATAGACAGGATCCAGTTATCCTACTGGCATGTTTTTGGAGTGCGAAGAAACCCATACAAGCACAGGGCGAACATGCAAACTCCACGCAGATAGCGACAACCTGGGACCCCAGTGTTGCAAGGTGGAATATAGAAGATTAACCTCTGGGGTAACGTTTTGCACAAACAAATGCTGGATTCCAGTGAATGGGGATCACAGCATTACAGGTGAACTCCGGGGAAAGGAGAAACGGAGTCTTCCCCCACACTACAAGGGTTAAAAGTTTAGGTTACCCAGCCACTTCTAATGCATACATTCAGATAAGAGGGGGCAATTTTAACATAATCCAATTAACCTACAGGCATGTCTTTTGGGCTGTGGGAAGAATCTCACATAAGCACAGGGAGAACATGCAAACTCCATGCAGACAGCATCATACTGGGAGCCTAGTGCTATAAAGCTGCACATTGAAGAACAACCTCTGGGGTAATGTTTTACACACTCAGATGCTGGATTAAAAAGTGCTATCGAATATTAGGGGGAAGTTCCAGTGAATGGGGAGCACAGGATAAAAGCTAAACTCCCAGAAAAAGAAAAACGGAGGCAAGCCCCGCACTGCAAGGGTTAATGTTGGTTTAGGTCTAGGTTACCTGGTCATTTCTAATGCATAACTACACATACTAGGGCCAGTTTAGACAGGATCCAATTAATCCACTGGCATGTCTTTAAAAGAAAGTCATGCAAACACAGGGAGAACATGCAAACTCCATGCAGATAGCGCAGCGTCCTGGTCAGGCTTCAAAGTGGGACCCTGCTTCTGCAAGGCAGGTATGCTAACCACTAAGCCACTGTGCTGGCCCAGTATTATACAGGATTTCCATAGTACCAACAGTGTGCAGCACTTTACAATATAAAGGGAGAAAGTAGTGTTACAAGACAAGAGGGTTACAAGGACCCTGGTCATAGGAGCTTACAATTTACACTATAAAGGACGACAAGTACTGTTACAAGACAAGAGGGTTAGTAAGACCCTGGTCACCAGAGCTAGCACTTTACAATAAAAAGGGAGACATTACCATTGCAATAGGAGACAAAGGGGTTTGTAGGACCCTGGTCATAAGAGCTTACAATCTAAAGGTGAGCTAATACGTTAATGGTGTTTCTGTCTTCACAACGGCTCGGAAAGAACATTCGTGTAGGTGCAGGACTTGAGTCTGATCACTCTCTAGCACACTATAACTATACAAGGCAAGAGGGTTAGTAGGACCTTGGTCACAACAGCTTGCAATTTACAATATATATAAATCGACACAGTACTGTTAAAAGGCAAGAGGGTTAGTAGGATTCTGGTGACAAGAGCTTGCACTTTACAATATAAAGGGAGACAGTACTGTTACAAGACAGGAGGGTTAAAATCAGCCTGGTCAAAAGAGCTTACAATTTACAATATAAAGGGAGACAGTACTGATACAAAACAAGAGGGTTAGTAAGACATTGGTCATAGGAGCTTGCAATTTACTATATAAAGGGAATCAGTGCTATTATGAGACAAGAGGGTTAGTAGGACCCTGGTCACAAGAGCTTACAATTTAAATGGAGAAAGGGGTGTTACAAGACAAGTGGGTTTTTATTTTTATTTATTTATTTCAGGTATTTATATAGCGCCGTCAATTTACGCAGCCCTTTACATATACATTGTGCATTCACATCAATCTCCAACCTCAAGGAGCTTACAATCTAAAGTCCCTAACTCACATTTATACATATACTAGGGCCAATTTAGACAGGATCTAATTTACCTACCTGCATGTGTTTGGAGTGTGGGAGAAAACCCACACAGGCACAGGGAGAACATGCAAACTCCAGGCAGGTAGTGTCGTGGTTGGGATTCGAACCAGCAACCCTTTTGCTGCTAGGCAAAAAGTGCTATCCACTACACCACTGTGGGTTAGTAAGACCTTGGTCATAGGAGCCTGCAATTTACTATATAAAGGGAAACAGTGCTGTAACGAAACAGGAGGGTTACTAGGACCCTGGTCACAAGACCTTGCAAGTTACAATATAAACGGAGACAGTACTGTTACAAAACAAGAGGGTTAGTAAGACATTGGTCATAGGAGCTTGCAATTTACTATATAAAGGGAATCAGTGCTATTATGAGACAAGAGGGTTAGTAGGACCCTGGTCACAAGAGCTTACAATTTACAATACAAATGGAGAAAGGGGTGTTACAAGACAAGTGGGTTTTTATTTTTATTTATTTATTTCAGGTATTTATATAGCGCCGTCAATTTACGCAGCACTTTACATATACATTGTGCATTCACATCAATCCCTAACCTCAAGGAGCTTACAATCTAAGGTCCCCAACTCACATTCATACATATACTAGGGCCAATTTAGACAGGATCTAATTTACCTACCAGCATGTCTTTGGAGTGTGGGAGGAAACCCACACAGGCAGAGGGAGAACATGCATACTCCAGGCAGGTAGTGTCGTGGTTGGGATTCGAACCAGCAACCCTTTTGCTGCTAGGCAAAAGTGCTTTCCACTACACCACTGTGGATTAGTAAGACCTTGGTCATAGGAGCCTGCAATTTACTATATAAAGGGAAACAGTGCTGTAATGAAACAGGAGGGTTACTAGGACCCTGGTCACAAGACCTTGCAAGTTACAATATAAACGGAGACAGTACTGTTACAAAACAAGAGGGTTAGTAAGACATTGGTCATAGGAGCTTGCAATTTACTATATAAAGGGAATCAGTGCTATTACGAGACAAGAGGGTTAGTAGGACCCTGGTCGCAAGAGCTTACAATTTACAATATAAATGGAGAAAGGGGTGTTACAAGACAAGTGGGTTTTTATTTTTATTTATTTATTTCAGGTATTTATATAGCGCCGTCAATTTACGCAGCCCTTTACATATACATTGCGCATTCACATCAATCCCTAACCTCAAGGAGCTTACAATCTAAAGTCCCTAACTCACATTCATACATATACTAGGGCCAATTTAGACAGGATCTAATTTACCTACCAGCATGTCTTTGGAGTGTGGGAGGAAACCCACACAGGCACAGGGAGAACATGCAAACTCCAGGCAGGTAGTGTCGTGGTTGGGATTCGAACCAGCAACCCTTTTGCTGCTAGGCAAAAGTGCTTTCCACTACACCACTGTGGATTAGTAAGACCTTGGTCATAGGAGCCTGCAATTTACTATATAAAGGGAAACAGTGCTGTAACGAAACAGGAGGGTTACTAGGACCCTGGTCACAAGACCTTGCAAGTTACAATATAAACGGGGACAGTACTGTTACAAGACAAGAGGGTTAGTAGGACCCTGGTCATAAGAGCTTACAATCTAAAAGTGAGCTAATACATTATTATCATTCCTGTCTTCGTTGTGGCTCGGGAAGAAGGTTTGTGTAGGTACAGTAATTACGTTGCCCTCTAGTAAAGTCCTAGCTGTTCATAATCCTCCTCTTCTCCCAATTAATATAATACCAAATGATACTCACAAACCACACTCACCCCTCTCACTGTAGCATCTATTAGTGTGCTGGAGGAGCAATGCAATGGGGTTAATTTACTAAAGCTGGTTTCTATGCAGAAATAAACCCAACTGTCCCCAATCCAATCTCTGACCTCAGGCACACAAAGACACATTTCCATTTAATCTTTTAAAGCAAGCTATTGAATTTCTGCAGCAAGTTTTCATCCTTATCAGTCCAAGTGTTTGCCTTGCACAGATAGTCTATCAGTTGTGATGAAAGCAGAACAATTCCCCTTACCTTCCAATGTGAATGAAGAGGATTAGGTCCTCTGTCCTGGCATGTGTGTATGTAAATCCAAGAATTAGGAGAAGCTTTGCAGAGTCCACTGACTTCAGCTTTGTAGATCCAGAGCAGGTAAAGGGAAAGGCTGATGTGCCTGAGGTCTGGTGTAGTTGTGAGTTTGACAGCAGAGTGACGCTCTATTACTGAGAGCTGCATGAGGGTGGAAGGGGAGGAGGAGGGCTGGGTGCATTGTACAGGGCTGGCAGATACATCGTCTATCTCAGCATTTGCTTCCCCCAGTTCTTAGCTTTTGAGAACTCCTTTAAACGGTTTTAACAAAAAACAAAAAGGAAAACATAAAAAAATGTATAAAAATGATACTGTTTTATTTTTTATTTAATGTTTTGTTCTTTGTTTCATATACATATATATATATATAAAATAAAAATATAAAAAAGTAAAAAGTATCATTGATGATTAACCACTTCAGCCCCGGAAGGATTCCCCATTTTAGGACCAGATCACTTTTTGCGATCACTGCGTCGCTTTAACTGACAATTGCGCAGTCGTGCGACGTTGTACCCAAACGAAATTTGCGTCCTTTTTTCCCCATAAATAGAGCTTTCTTTTGGTGGTATTTGATCACCGCTGCGTCATTTCTGATCACCGCTATAAACAAAGAAAGAGAGACAATTTTGCAAGAAAAAACAATATTTCTTACTTTTTGCTAAAATTCTAATCCAAAGAAAAAAAATTTTTTTTCATCGGTTTTGGTCGATTTATATTCTTCCTCATATTTTTGGTAAAAAAAAAATTGCAATCGGCGTTTATTGATTGGTTTGCGCAAAAGTTGCCGCATTTACGGATGATGAGAATTAATTTCTGGGGTTTTTATTTATTTTTTTACTAGTAATGGCGACGATCTGCGATTTTTAGCGGTACTGCAATATTGGGACGGACATATCGGACATTTTTGACACTTTTTTGGGACCAATGACATTTATACAGCGATCAGAAATTTAAATGTCCACTGATTACTGTGTAAATGTCATTGGCAGTGAAGGGGTTAACCTGCAGGGGGAGATCTAGGGGTTAACAGTGTTCCCTAGGTGTGTTCTAACTGTGGGGGGGGGCTGGGCT
>BLSH010068609.1:1049745-1066808 GCA_018402905.1 Glandirana rugosa
ATATATATATATATATATATATATATATATATATATATATATGTGTGTCATAGAGTGTTTTCACTCATGTGGGGAGTGTAAAAACATTTATAAAATAATATGGCAAAGTACACTGTTGTGACTTCTTTACTGTGAAACGATGTTACATTTCATCACTCACATGTCGAACATAATGTCACATTTAAACGACAGGTGTGTGTTGAGTTATTTTGAGGTGACAGCAAATTTACACTGTTATACAAACTGTACACTCACTACTTTACATTGTAGCAAAGTGTCATTTCTTCAGTGTTGTCACATGAAACGGTATAATAAAATATTTACAAAAATGTGAGGGGTGTACTCACTTTTGTGAGATACTGTGTGTATATATATATATATATATATATATATATATATATATATATATGCCCTGTCTTCTCTCCCCTCTCACTCCCTGCCTGTCAGGAATCCCCTCAGGAACCGTGTAAAAGTAGTTGTAAAATCCTAGACTCCACTCTATTACAGTATTATATAGTGTAAACTGTGTATGTTTATGTAATATAATTGTGCCAAATACCTTCTTAAAGCACCAATTGGCGCTTCCGTGACCCGCCGGAGCTCTCTTCCTGGCTCCGAGCACCACTGTCAGCTGGGAGAAGAGGAGGAGAGCAGCGGGAGGTCAGCTGAGCACTGAGCGGCATTGTACCTTAGGAATTTGGCACAATTATATTACAGAAACATACACAGTTTACATTAAGTAATACTGTAATAGAGTGGATTCTAGGATTTTACAACCACTTTAAACTAGGGCTTATTTTCAGGGTAGGTCTTATTTTCAGGGGAAACACGGTACTTATATAGCACCATCAATTTACGCAGCGCTTTACATATATTATACATTCACATCAGTCCCTGCCCTCAAGGAGCTTACAATCTAAGGTTTATATATATATATATATATGTATATACATATATGTATATACAGTATCTCACAAAAGTGAGTACACCCCTAACATTTTTGTAAATATTTTATTCTATCTTTTCATGTGACAACACTGAAGAAATGACACTTTGCTACAATGTAAAGTA
This sequence comes from Glandirana rugosa, assembly GCA_018402905.1. NCBI lineage: Eukaryota > Metazoa > Chordata > Amphibia > Anura > Ranidae > Glandirana > Glandirana rugosa. The sequence continues at coordinate 1,050,817 of BLSH010068609.1, forward strand.
GTGAGTGTGCAGCTTGCACAACAGTGTACATTTGCTGTCCCCCCAAAATAACTCAACACACAGCTATTAACCGCTTGATGACCAGTCGCCGCCGTTTGACGGCGGCAGATCGGCTCTCCTGCGCAAATCGCTGTAGCACGGGCGAGGGTGCGCTGCCACCTGGCCATGTGGACTCGATGTCCGATTGTAAACAAGGCAATCCCCATTCTGTCAGGGGACATGACAGAGATCTATTGTTCCCAGTGTTTCAGAACAGCGAGATCTGTCATGTCCCTGCCAGCCCAGCCCCCACACAATTAGAACACACCCAGGGAACACAGTTAACCCCTTGATAGCCCCTAGAGTTTAACCCCTTCCCTGCCAGTGACATTTATACAATAATCAGAAGCTATTTTTAGCTCTGATCGCTGTATAAATGTCATTGGTCCTAAAAAAGTGTCAAAAGTGTCCAATATGTCTGCCGAAATGTCACAGTCCCGATAAAAACTGCAGATTGCCACCATTACTAGTAAAAAGAAAAAACTGTAAAAATACCATAAATATATTCCCTATTTTGTAGACGCGATAACCTTTGCACAACCCAATCAATATATGCCTATTGCTAATTTTTTTACCAAAAATATGTAGAACATATATCGGCCTAAACGTATGAATAAATTTGTTTGGGTACAGCATCACACGTTCGTGCAATTGTCAGTTAAAGTAAGGCAGTGCCGCATTGCAAAAAATGGCCTGGTCATTAAGGGGACAAATCCTTCTGGGGCTGAAGTGGTTAATGTCTAAACCGCTGGCAACAAAAGTGAGCACACCCCTAAGGGAAAATGTCCAAATTGGGCCCAATTAGCCATTTTCCCTCCCCAGTGTTATGTGACTTGTTAGGGTTACAAGGTCTCAGGTGTGAATGGGGAGCAGGTTTATTAAATTTGGTGTTGTCGCTCTCACTCTCTCATACTGGTCACTGGAAGTTAAACACGGAACATCATGGCAAAGAACTCTCTGAGGATCTGAAAAAAAGAACTGTTGCTCTACATAAAGATGGCCTAGGCTATAAGAAGATTGCCAAGACCCTGAAACTGAGCTGGCCAAGACCACACAGCGGTTTAACAGGACAGGTTCCACTCAGAACAGGCCTCACCATGGTCAACCAAAGAAGCTGAGTGCACGTGCTCAGCGTCATATCCAGAGGTTGTCTTTGGGAAATAGACTTATGAGTGCTGCCAGCATTGCTGCAGAGGTTGATGGGGTGGGGGGTCAGCCTGTCAGTGGGGGGTCTCTTCTCCCTATACCACATCTCCTGTTATCATTCTTATGCACTTCTATTGATATTTCTATTCTAGAAATTCACATAGGATCACTTTTGAAGCCCCAGCAACTGTATGCCTTCTGCCACAAATCCGTTTGTCTGCCTGGTAGTGATACAATATTTGTCCTTTATTGGGACTTTGACACTGAGCTACTGTGCTTTGGTGCAGAAATTATCATATAGGTGAAGCATCCAGGGCCTATATATCATAGTTTGCATCAACTTGTGCAAATCTATGCCTTATCACAGTATATTGATTTGCTTCTGTCTCCTTTATAATAGAGATGAATTCCGTTTTAAAATAATACACCAAGGTGCCACAACATATCCGTTGTAACTTACCCTTGATGAAGGGCTTGTTCTTTAACCAGAAACATATATGTTGGGTACCGAATTCCACCTGCGGACAATGGAAACATTCATACTGCATCTTTGAATCATATGTGAATGCCTCATTGGTGGAATGTATCTGTGCTACTTACATTATCTCTTATATTGATCTATGTATTGATCTTTATTGCTCTTATCAATTGTCATGTTTGTATGAATAATTGTCCCTCTCACGAGTGACAAAAAGTTCTCTTTTTATATGGACCAATAAATATATATTTTTACACATGTGGCTTGGTTTACCTATTTAATCTCCTCGCGCCGCCGCCATAGCCGAATGATGGCTACAGCGCGGCGCTAAAATGCCGGGAGGACATCCATTCGGCCCGATGTCCGCTGGAGACCCGCGATCTCCTTCCAGAGAGCTGGAACGGGGAACCGCTGATGTAAACACGGTGGTTCCCCGTTCTGTGAGGGGGGCATGACAGATCTACTGATCCCTGTCACTGGGATCAGTTAGATCTGTGATGCCCCTGCCAACCCCGCCCCCCCCCCACAGTTAGAACACACCCAGGGAACATAGTTAACCCCTTCACTGCCCCTTGCAGGTTAAGCCCTTCACTGCCAATGACATTTATACAGTAATCAGTGGATATTTACATTTCTGATCACTGTATAAATGTCATTGGTCCCAAAAAAGTGTCAAAAACGTCCAACATGTCCGCCTCAATATCGCAGTCCCGATAAAAATTGCAGATCACCGCCATTACTAGCAAAAAAGTAAAAATAAATAAAAACGCCATAAACCAATGTCCATAGTTTGTAAACGCTATAACTTTTGCGCAACCCAATCAATATAAGCCGATTTCAATTTTTTTTACCAAAAATATGTAGAAGAATATATCGGTCTAAACTGATGAATAAATTTGTTTTTTTATTTTTATTTTTGGATATTTATTATAGCAAAAAGTAAAAAATATTGTTCTTTTTTCAAAATTGTTGCTTCTTTTTTGTTTATAGCGCAAAAAATAAAAAATGCAGAGGCGATCAAATACCCCCAAAAGAAAGCTCTATTTGTGGGAAAAAAAGGACGCCAAGTTTGTTTGGGTACAACATCGCACGACCGCGCAATTGTCATTTAAAGAGCGACAGTGCTGAAAACTGAAAATTGGTCCGGGCAGGAGGGGGGTTTAAGTGCCCAGTAAGGAAGTGGTTAAAGTCCCATTCAGGGGGTAGCTCTTTGTATACTCAAGATAAACTTATTTGGTTCAGATGGTGTCAAATGTGTGTGGCGGCAACCATTCGCGCCTTTGATTGGTGGACCAATAAGGTTCTCTATAGAATCGGTCACTTTCTCTCCTCTTCTGGCCCTATTACTTCCAACGTTTCGACTGTAAAACAGTCTTCATCAGGGATTTAATATTGGCATACAACAACGAGGATTGTTCTAATATTGAAAGAATAATGATAATTAATAAACAATGACATAAATATACGTGTAACAATATCATTTGTTTAGTTGTAAACAACAAAATATCTTGGCCTTGACCATGACTTACAGTGCAAGCAAGCAGCCAGTGAAAATTTGCACAAGGCTCCCTTCAAATACCAAAGGTCCCACCACATGCCCCCAGGAGGCACTCTGAAAGGGATCCTGGGCTGATTTTTCAGAGAGGGATAGGGGATCTAAATTCAGTAACACCCACCTTGCAAGGATAGTAGTACAACAGGATGCAGCGAATGACCACAAAGCCCAGTGTCTAGTGAAGACTCTTAGATTGGGAGATTGAACAATAAAACAAAAGTTGTCCCTAGGATCAAATGAAAGGGGACAGAAGACAGCCATAGACAAGAATGTATTCAGGGCTGCTGATAGAAATCGCGGGGTCCCGTACAGACTATTTGGCAGGGCCCCCCCCCCCATGAAACTATTAAAGCTATATTTTGCTAAAAATACAATAAAGCTATCAGACACAAATACAACATAACTCACAGAATTCCTGCTAAATCTAAAAGATAAAACTGAGTTAATAAATAAAAATGAAGATGAGATGAAAAAAATATACAGGCTCCAGGATCCGATGGACAGAGGGAGAGAAAAAAAAGTTAATCTCCATGCACACTGGGTTTAAAAAAAACTCCAGTTCACTTGGCAGAAAAAAACGCTCATAAAGAACTTTTTTTGTACAAAGTTTAGACAAGTTAAACGTTGAGCTTAAAATATGCCTGTAATCATTCTAATGTGTATGGACACATAGGATAACATTGAGCTGCTTCTACAGACTAAAGACTAAACTCCTGTAGAAGCAATGTTTTTTAAGCCAGTGTGCATGGAGCCTTAGAGAGATAGCAAACTCCAGTGCTGAGAGGAGGGGGCCCACACAGGGAGGAGGGGGATTAGTGAGGGAGGACTGTCTCTGTCTTATCAGATAAAAGCTTGTAGCAAGAGAGAGGGAACGAGAGCAACTTTCATCTTCTAGAGGAAAAGAGACACAATTGTCATCTGTCACTAATCCCCCCTGTGTGGGCCCCCCTGTGTGCTCCGAGCCCCCCACACCAGGGCTGGCTGTACCCCCCTATCAGTGGCCCTGAATGGATTGAGAGTAGTCATTCAGACTCCAAGGCCAGGGCAGAAATGCCCCCTACCAAAGAGCAACCTACAGGTGAACAGAAAAGCCAACTAAGTTTCAATTCAACAAAGCTTCTCGAAGTGATAAAACCACCCATTAATCAGACATGAAAAAGTGACTCAACGGTACCTGCAAAAATTGCATCAGGAGAGCGGTCATCCACTGCATCAGAGTGGTGTGCAAGAGCCTACCAATGGTCAGGACTGATTCACAGATCTAAGAGCCACAAATAAATATCCCCCCAGGTATACCCCCATTGTCCTGATTGGAAGCACGGGCAGTCACGGGCTTCCAGGAACTATAAGTGGGTGTAGAGGTCAATGGCACCCACCATTAACAGACCACGTGCAGTGTGAGTGTCACGCAGACACGCACCCCCCCACCACCCTTTCCGGCCCAAGGCAGCGTCCGGAATTGCGCCGGAAATCAATGCCGGCGTCACTTCTGGTACACGAAGACCGGAAGCTGGGAAGGATCCCGACATCACTTCCGGTACACCAAAGCTGGAGCAGGTTGCTCACAAGGGAGCTGTGGTGCCGACATGGATCACCTAAGATCACAGGGGGAAAGAGGCGCCCTAGTGGTCAAGGTGCGCCAGTACCAGGGCACAGGAGACAGAGTCAAGCCGCACCATGAAATCAGCAGGGAAATCAATATTAGAAAAATCCTCGTTGTTGTATGCCAATATTAAATCCCTGATGAAGACTGTTTTACAGTTGAAACGTTGGCAGTAATTTGGAAGCAATTTATTCAACTTATCTCTATACCGAGGAAGTAACTTGTATAACCTTTTGTTGTATTGATGTAATTTTTGTATCAAGTTCTCATCAAGGGTGTTTATGGTACTACATTGGACATTTGTTTTGTTTTATGATAACTTTAGATTATGCGCAGGCCTATGCATAACTTACCACAAAAGCGAGATACTCCCACTAGGATCTTCCTCCAACCCCCCCTGGACATCTAAGTCTCCATTTGCGATAGCTCACTCCAACATCACCTATCTAGGTATCTAAAATCTATAATGAACTCAACAACTGGATGGATATACCTCTCTCGCTCCTGGGCTGATGTCACCTTGTAAAAATGGTTACCTTTGCGCGCCTACTTTACCCCCTCCAGACTATCCCATTATTATTGAAACATAAAGATATCTAAATGATCAACAAAAATATCTCAAATTTTATCTGGCATGAAAGGTGACCACGCATAGCTCTGCCTAAATTGCATCTTCCCAGGATCGAGGGAGGAGCTAGTCTTCTCAATATTAGGCTCTACAATTTAGCATGTCTCCTCAGGTTTAGCATGGATTGGATAGCAGAGTGGATAACACAGTCCTCCCGCTATTCAAACAATTGCCTTAAAATAAATCTCAACCTTCTGGGATCAGGTTATATCGTTCATAAATAACATTACTCTTCTGCAAATACTGAAAGACCCACTGCTCTTTATCTTCGGCTATTGGGACCGGCAACTTATTCAGTTGTCCCCCCCCCCCCACCAAACACAGGCACCATGGACTGGATACTCTCCCCTCTCCTGATTGCTCTCAGAGCTATTCTTAAGAACTGGATCTCTACCCTACCTCCCACAATAACTCAAGTCACATGGGATTTAACAACACAGTGGTCACAAAGGCTTGCCATTTTTGGTGGAAGCAGTTGACCACTCTGTGAAGATCAATACAGACTTTACTCTTCACAGAGCTGCCAACTGCTTCCACCAAAAATGGCAAGCCTTTGCTACCACTGTTTTGCCACCCGCAGATGCAACCAATCTTGGAGTCGCCTTCGCTTACTTCCAGAATCAAACCTCCTCTTTCATCCAAGATGACCCCGATTGACCCCCTTTCCATCAGTAGGTTATCAGGACCTCTGAGTCCTCAGTACTCTTCAGTTTCTTCACCCTTGTAAATTAGCTGTCCAGGTGGTGTCACTTCCTCTCACTAGACCTATGGACAAAAACTGTTGGAATTAGGAGGTTTTCCCTCTCTTTTTCTCTGTTATTACTTTTTGTTATCTTTATTGTATACATTAGGCACTACCGTTCTTAATAGGATCCATCCAGTTGCCACTAAGTGGATTTTGTTGCCGATACTTATGTTGCGCCACTGCTTGATACATCTCCACATAAAATGCAACATTTTCCACAGTCCGTGAAATAAATTTACTAAAATAAATTAACTTTTTGTTAATATTCAAATTTTATGAGATGCATCTGTATTTCATGCTTTAATGGTACCGCTTTTAATGGGACTTTAATTTGGAAACAGGGTTGTCAAAGGGCACATAGAGATGCAACTACTACATTTTGTGTCTTACTTTACTGACATGGCACATAAATGCAGATTCTTGGCGGGTGGGGTTTTAACCAGAGAGGCCGCATATATGCGGCCTTGTGTGAACAGTTTTCTGCACACTGCCAACACAGTCATCGCCAGGGACTGGAAAGCTCCTGATGCATCATGTGACCACTGTGACAGCCAATCACAGCAGTCAAATGACCCGAATGCCCGTCTCCGCCATTCTGGCAGCTCTTAAAAGGCCACGAGGCAGCGGCAGGAAGGGTTTAAGCATTGTTTAGTAGAGTTGTAGGCAGGTGCAGTATATTTTCTCCATTGCAGATGGCGCTATCTGTAAAGCAGATGGGGGAGGAAGTCAAGAGGAATCTGGTATCTCTATTATTTCCTCAGTCACAGGAGAGCAGCTATCCAATTGGATGCTGGCACCCCAGGCGACATTGGTGGCCATCTTGGATCAGGCAGAATCAAATTATTCAAAATGTATAGAGTTAGGACTGCAGATAATACTGGGGTGCCGTGACATGGTCTCTGCAGCTTAAATGTGTATTTGCAAATGTGTGCAAACCAAACCCCTGTTTTTAATGTGAACTGTTAGACAGGACAATTTGGTTTGTTGCCGGCTGGCTGGTAAGTTGAGCTGGGAATTTTCGTTTGTTGTTGTTTGATATGCATCACCCTTCCATGTGCTCCTTGTTGTTAAGGCCAGTTATAGGTTGGGGCAGTTGCCGTTTGTTTCTACCATTAGAATCTTTTTAAGACCCTGGTTCCTGGATTTGTGTGAATAGCTAGAGTAGGGACAGGTGACCCATCTGTCTGGGACAATGCTTAGGGAAAAGTGGCATGTGTGGCGGCAACCAGGTGAGGAGTACAAAAACAAGTGTGTCTTGCCTACAGTCAAGCATGGTGGTGGGAGTGTCATGGTCTGGGCGTGCATGAGTGCTGCTGGCGCTGGGGAGCTACTGTTCATTGAGGGAACCATGAATGGCAACATATACTGTGACATACTGCATGATCCCCTCCCTTCGGAGGCTGGGCCGCAGGGCAGTATTCCAACATGATAACAACCCCAAACACACCTCCAAGACGACCACTGCCTTGCTAAAGAAGCTGAGGGTAAAGGTGATGGACTGGCCAAGCATGTCTCCAGACTTAAACCCTATTGAGCATCTGTGGGGCATCCTCAAATGGAAGGTAGAGGAGCACAAGGTCTCTAACATCCACCAGCTCCATGATGTCATCATGGAGGAGTGGGAGAGCACTCCAGTGGCATCCTGTGAAGCTCTGTTGAACTCTATGCCCAAGAGGGTTAAGGCAGTGTTGGAAAATAATGTTGGCCACACAAAATTGACACTTTGGACCCAATTTAGACATTTTCACTTAGGGGTGTACTCACTTTTGTTGCCAGCGGTTTAGACATTAATGGCTGTGTGTTCAGTTATTTTGAAGGGACAGCAAATGTACACTGTTATACAGGCTGTACACTCGCTACTTTACATTGCAGCAAAGTGTTATTTCTTCAGTGTTATCACTTTTGTGAGATACTGTATACCATGGAACACAGTGAAGACAGTCATCATCAAGTGGAGAAAATATGGCACAACTGTGACATTACCAAGAACTGGACATCCCTCCAAAATTGATGAAAAGATGAGAAGAAAACTGGACAGGGAGGCTGCCAAGAGGCCTACAGCAACATTAAAGGAGCTGCAGGAATATCTGGCAAGTACTGGCTGTGTGGTACATGTGACAACAATCTCCCGTATTCTTCATATGTCTGGGCTATGGGGTAGAGTGGCAAGATGGAAGCCTTTTCTTATGAAGAAAAATATCCAAGCCCGGCTAAATTTTGCAAAAACACATCTGAAGTCTCCCAAAAGCATGTGGGAAAATGTGTTATGGGCCCGTGAAACAATGCTGAACTTTTTGGCCATATTTCCAAAAAATATGTTTGGCACAAAAACAACGCTGCACATCACCAAAAAAGACACCATACCCGGGAGTAAAGCATGGTGGTGGCAGCATCATGCTTTGGGGCTGTTTTTCTTCAGCTGGAACAAGGGCCTTAGTCAAGGTAGTTGGAATTATTAAAAGTTCCAAATACCAGTCAATATTGGCACAAAGCCTTCAGGCTTATGCTAGAAACATGAAGAGGAACTTTCAGCATGACAATGACCCAAAGCATACGTCCAAATCAAAGGAATGGCTTCACCTGAAGAGGATTAAAGTTTTGGAATGGCCCAGCCAGAGCCCAGACCTGAATCCGATTGAAAATCTGTGGGTTGATCTGAAGAGGGCTGTGCACAGGAGATGCCCTCACAATCTGACAGATTTGGAGTGTTTTTATGCAACCATATTATTTTATATTTTTATTTTTACTTCCCTCCACTAAAAGATGTCAGTGTGTTGTTCAATTGAGTTGTACAGTTTATAGGTCACATTAAAGGTGGAAAACGTTTTGAAATGATTTATCTTTGGCTCATTTTTTTACATCACAGAAACCCAAAATTTTAACAGGGGTGTGTAGACTTTTTATATTCACTGTATATGTGGAAGTATCATATACCACCTTACATGGCAACAGGGGGAGGCAATTCAAGTGAGGCTTTAACCAGGTGGAACCAAAAAGCAGCCCCAAGGTAGGGAAAGCGTTATTTGACCTGTTACTTGGCAGGACCACCATTTGAGGTGAGCGCATTGATGAACGGTGGTAGGAATCACTATGCATGATATTAATAGAACACAAGGGGTGGAAAACAAGTAGTGTTGGATGAAGAGAATTATATATTTTTTATTAATATTTTTCTACTATCAAGAGACAGATCATTATATGGGGGTATTTTAACATAGATATGTATTGGTGGAAGTTAGGATTGTTATATTTGTATATTGACACAATAATTACGGTGCCTTGAAAAAGTATTCATACTTCTTGAAATTTTCCACATTTTGTTATGTTATAACCAAAAACGTAAAAGTATTTTATTGGGATTTTATGTGATAGACAACACAAAGTGGCACATAATTGTGAAGTGGAAGGAAAATGATAAATGGTTTTCAACATTTTTTTACAAATAAATATGTGAAAAGTGTGGCGTGCATTTGTATTCAGCCCCCCTAAGTCATTACTTTGTAGAACCACTGTTCGCTGCAATTACAGCTGCATCTTTTTGGGGATGTCTCTATCAGCTTCGCACATCCAGAGAGTAACATTTTTACCCATTCTTCTTTGCAAAATAGCTCAAGCTCTGTCAGATTGGATTTAGATCTGGACTATGACTGGGCCATTCTAACACATGAATATACAGTACTTTGATCTAAACCATTCCATTGTAGATCTGGCTGTATGTTCAGGGTTGTTGTCATGCTGGAAGGTGGACCTCCAACACAGTCTAAATTTTTTTGCAGACTTTTTTCTAGTTTTCTGGTAAGATTGCCCTGTATTTGGCTCCATCCATCTTCCCATCAACTCTAACCAGCTTCCCTGTCCCTGCTGAAGAAAAGCTTCCCCACAACATGTTTCAAAACGCTATGTGTGATGGAAAACTAACAATGCTCATGCTGATGTGCATTGTTAGTTTTCCGTCACACATAGCGTTTTGCTTTTAGTCCAAAAAGTTAAATTTTGGTCTCATCTGACCAGAGCACCTTCTTCCAAGTTTGCTGTGTCCCCCACATGGCTTCATTGCAAACTGCAAACTGGACTTCTTATGGCTTTCTTTCAACAATGGCTTTCTTCTTGCCACTCTTCCATAAAGGGCAGATTTGTGGAGTGCACAACTAATAGTTGTCCTGTGGACAGATTCTCCCACCTAAGCTGTGGACCTCAGCAGCTCCTCCAGAGTTGCCATGGGCCTCTTGGCTGCTTCTCTGATTAATGCTCTCCTTGCCTGACCTGTCAGTTTAGGTGGACGGCTATGTCTTGGTAGTTTGCAGTTGTGCCATATTCTTTCCATTTTCAGATGATGGATTGAACAGTGCTCCATGAGATGTTCAAAGCTTGAGATATTTGTTTATAACCTAACCCTGCTTTAACCTTCTCCACAACTTTATCCCTGACCTGTCTGGTGTGTTCCTTGGCCCTCATGATGCTGTTTATTCACTAAGGCTCTCTAACAAACCTCTGAGGGCTTCACAGAACAGCTGTATTTATATTGAGATTAAATTACACACAGGTTGACTCTGTTTACCAATTAGGTGACTTCTGAAGGCAATTGGTTCCACTCGATTTTAGTTAGGGGTATCAGAGTAAGGGGGGGGGGGGCTGAATACAAATGCACACCACACTTTTCACATATTTATTTGTAAAAAAATTTGAAAACCATTTGTCATTTTCCTTCCACTTCACAAATATGTGCCACTTTGTGTTGGTCTATCACATATCACATATCCCGTTTTTGGTTGTAAAATGACAAAATGTGGAAAATTTCAAGGTATAGGAATACTTTTTCAAGGCACTGTGTATTGTTCACTTGTTTTTTGATTTCTTCATAAGTTATTGTACACAATATTGAGGTAGAATGTATATTTTGTCATTATGATAGTTTAGGTACATGTATTGCCGTTATAGTTTATATATGCATAGGAATTGTGATTGAAGGCATTAGTTGGCATTGAGGTAGGCGCAGCATTGCTATATATAATATATATATTTTTTGTACGGGTTGTGAGCCCCAAGAAGTAGTAACAAAGATGTTATTCTCTAGCATAGTCTTTCTCAACCTTTCTACCCCAGAGGAACCCTTGAAAAATGTCTCTGGTCTTGGGGAACCCCTGCTAAAATAAATTAGGGTCAGTGGGAAGAACGTGCCTTATATTAGTGGACAATGGGAATAATATTTCCCTTACAGCAGTGATTAGAATTCTACACTTACGGACAGCTAAAAAGATCATTGGTGTCATGCTGCTGGCTCTACCAAGTGATGTTGGTTCTGGATCTATGCAGGCACCATCAAATGAGAAGTCGGTTAGCCACAGATCAAGGAACCCCTAGCAACCTCTGGACGAATCCTAGGGTTCCTCAGAACCTGTTGAGAATGGCTGCTCTAATTGATGAGTTCCTCTGTTGTTTCTTTATTCCTACATTATGTAGAATCATTCAGGAAAGTGTGACACCAGCATAGAACTTTTTGATAGCCTTTGCATGGATATGAAGCTGATGGTAAAATATTAATTTCATTGGAATTCCCAGGAGATATGGGAAGACAGCATAAGTTTAATTTAAAAGCAACTACATAAAAGCTCAAGAATTTGAGTTGTGTGTTTATATGCACTTTATATGTGGATTGAGTTCTTTCATCTTGGATTTGTTTTGACCACAGAATGTCACAGATGTTTCCTGTACTTGGTGATATAGAACACTGTTTCTCAACTGCCACGTTGCAACCTCTCTCGTCCTAGGCTTCCAGCCACCTGCAGATCCCCAATCCCCCACATTGCCCCACAACCTCCCATAGTGAGCCCCCAACCCTCTGCAGTGCCCCCTTTGATTTCTGCAAAGTCTCCAGCCCCCCCCATAGTGCCCCCAACCACCAACAGTGTCTCACAGTGCCCCCAGTCTCTACAGTGCATTTCAGTTTACCACAGTGCCCTTGGAAAGCAGCACCCAGCCTCCTGTAGAGATCCACAGCTTCCTTCAGGACTCCATCCCTATCACATTTGCACATAGTGTTTTTTTTTACTGTTGAGGTGTGGAAGGTTTTGAAAGAATTTATCAGGCCCTGGTCTCAATAAGGTAGAGAACTGCTGATACAAAAAAAGACAAGCACATCTTAATATCACAAATAAGATCTGCGCATCTATGGAGTATGACAAAGGAGTTGCGCTAAGACATCTTGAAAGGAAAATGTTCAAATTTCGGATCCTGATTACAGATTTATAAAGCAATGTTTATCATTTCATTGCACTTTGCACTGACATCACTGCATGTCCCCAACCACCAGTTCTGCCAGACATTCCAAACAATGCTGCGTTACTGATTTAAAAAAAGAAAAAAACACATATCCGGAGAGAAAAATAAACCGAGTCCCAAAATGCACTTAAGATTCATAATATATTGAAGTATCTATTGTGTGGGAGCAAATACACTGACAGATAAGGTCATGTTTTTGTGGCCAACTCCTGGCACAATTCAAATAACAACTCTCAATGGCCTCTATCCATAAGTCCTCTCTAAGGACAGAATCTGTGACCCTGTCAATTTTTTCCTTTCTTTTAAATCCCAGTATGAACTACAGTGACGTACGGGGGAAAGTCAACTTTCCTTGTGTAGAACTGATAAGAGTTTATGTAATAATTATAGAGCTTTAGTTAATATCTCTTTTTTAAGTTGCTAAAAATATGATTGGCAGGTGTGAGTCCCTCCCTGCTTACATGACCATAAGTACAGGGGGCCAATAAGCTGTGCATTAATGTCAGGCACTGTTCACAACAAGCCCTGTGGTTGCAAAGTTTTGGTGGATTGAAAACCATTGGGGGTTGGGGCGGGGTTGGGTTTTTCTCACATGATTAAACCAGCATCATGTTGCCATAATGAGGATGCTAAAAGAGCAAGACTTTCATTTACCACTTCATGTACTTAGGACATTTTAAGACATCCTGAACCTGAAATGGTTAAAACAAGCTCATGGCTCTACAGTCACTTTTACAGAAGTGAGAAGGGACACCAAACCTGATCTGTGCTTGATGAGCTGCAGTGGAGGACAGGGGAGACATCAGGGGTCTGCCAGATCATCTCCCTGCCTAATACCCTAAACCAGTGGTTCTCAACTCCTGTCCTCAGGACCCACCAACAGGCCAGATTTGAAGCATTACCTTGGGGAGATGCAGACTAGAATACTGCAATCACTGAGCAGCAAATTATATCACCTGTAATGCATTTCAATTATCTTGCAAACCTGGCCTGTTAGTGGGTCCCGAGGACAGGAGTTGAGAACCACTGCCCTAAAACCCTTCTACTGCCACTGACATATGTCATACGTCGGTGCGGTGGCTGCGGGGGGGAGGTGTACACTCCCAGCTGCTACAGCAAGTACGAACGTGTGTTCACTCCTCAATGTCATTTCTGGTTTCAGGTGTCACTTTCCACCATGACCACTGTGGCCAGGGAAAAAGATAATGAAGTGCCATCTGCACAATATTAGCTTTAATGGAGGGCAGTTCCCCGGTGCTTGCTCGATCGCCCATCCACTTATAAGCCCCACACCCCTCGGTGCACAATTGATCGATCGGGAATGGGGTGATCGACTCTCACCCCCCTGGCGCGCGATCCATGGCATTACCTTATGCTGCAGTATAGGTGCGGGGAGACCTATGGTGAGCTGAATCCGGGGTAGGGCTCCAGGAAGAGGAAGTTGCTGATGGGGCCATTGCTTCTCCTCCCGGCCGTACAGGAAGCAGGTCCTGAGACCCGATTAGCCAAGAGTCCTATGACTCCCTGGCCAATCGGGTCTCAGGTCCCGCTTCCTGATTAGCTGGGAGGAGAAACGGGAAGACCTTAAGGAATATTAATTTGCTAATGTTACACAACTGGGTGGGCTCAGGGGCAGTGCTTTGCGCCCCGAGCCCACCCTTTTTTGAAGCCAATTAGAGCCTCAGGCTCAAATCATGTGCTTTAAAATAAAAACCCTATTTAATATTCCTGGCTATGCTCTCTTTCGGAAAGACAGGGTGGTGTCTGTCTCTATGTGAGAAATGATCTCAGAGCAAGTGTGAAAGAAGACCTAGTTGATTGAGAGTGTGATTGAGTCTGAAGCACTATGAGTAGATCTGTATTTGGGGGTGCACACTACAAAGGATATCATTGGAGTTTGTTATAGACCTCCCAGTGTTAAAGAAGAGGTGAAGACTCAGCTCCTTGCACAGATGGAAAGGGTTGCAAGGGCTGGGACAGTGATAATAATGCGGGATTTTAACTACATGGACACTAATTGGAGAAATGGCACTGCTGGACAATTTTATGGTCCAGTTTATTGAGGCCCCAACTAGGAATGGCTCTTTGCTGGACCTGGTAATCTCAAACCATGCAGAGCTTATTACCAATATTCATGTAAAAGAACATCTGGGTAGCAGTGACCATAACATGATTTCATTTAGCCACTTAACAACCGCCCTATAGTCAAATGATGGCTACAGGGCGGTTGCTTAATTCTGGGAGGACGTACAGGCTTGGAAAGATCACTTTGTAAATGGATAGAAAACTGGCTAAGAGACCGAATTCAGAGAGTAGTGGTTAATGATTCTTATTCTGAATGGCCTAAGGTTATCAGTGGTGTACCCCAAGGTTCAGTGTTGGGACCCTTACTTTTCAATATATTTATAAATGATATAGGGTCTGGGATTAAAAGCACCATTTCAGTGTTTGCAGATGACACCAAGCTATGCAGTGGAATAACGTCCTTGCAGGATGTCTCCAACTTACAAGCCGACCTCAATGCACTGTCTAATTGGGCGACTAAGTGACAAATGAGGTTTAATGTTGATGAATGTAAAGTTATGCATTTGGGGGCTAAGAATATGCATGCATCGTACATACTAGGGGGAGTACAACTGGGGGAATCCATAGTGGAGAAGGATCTGCAGGTTTTGGTAGATCATAAGCTTAATAATGGCATGCAATGCCAAGCTGCAGTTTTGGGCACCAGTTCTCAAAAAGGATATCGGGAAACTGGACAAAGTGCAGAGAAGGGCAACAAAACTAATAAGAGGCATGGAGGAGCTCAGCTATAAGGAAAGATTAGAGGAACTGAATTTATTCTCTCTTGAGAAGAGGAGATTAAGGGGGGATATGATCAACATGTACAAATACATTAGTGGTCCATATAGTGATCTTGGTGTTGAGTTATTCACTTTAAGGTCATCACAAAGGACAAGGGGACACTCTTTACGTCTAGAGGAAAAAAGATTTCATCTCCAAATACAGAAAGGTTTCTTCACAGTAAGAGCTCTGAAAATGTGGAATAGAATCCCTCCAGAGGTGGTTCTGGCAAAACTGCAAAACTGCAAACTGCCCCACCTGTGTCACTGGCTGCAAACTGCCCCACCTGTGTCACTGGCTGCAAACTGCCCCGCCTGTGTCACTGGCTGCAAACTGCCCCGCCTGTGTCACTGGCTGCAAACTGTCCCTCCTGTGTCACTGGCTGCAAACTGCCCCTCCTGTGTCACTGGCTGCATAACTGCCCCCACTTGTGTCACTGGCTACATAACTGCCCCACCTGTGTCACTGGCTGCATAACTGCCCCCACTTGTGTCATTGGCTACATAACTGCCCCACCTGTGTCACTGGCTGCATAACTACCCCCACTTGTGTCACTGGCTGCATAACTGCCCCCACTTGTGTCACTGGCTACATAACTGCCCCACCTGTGTCACTGGCTGCATAACTACCCCCACTTGTGTCACTGGCTACATAACTGCCCCACCTGTGTCACTG
>BLSH010068609.1:1083023-1102609 GCA_018402905.1 Glandirana rugosa
TCAAAAGTTCTGTATCTGTTGTCGCCGATGACGGTGATGTACTTAGTTTGTTTATCGACGTAATCCGTTATAATGTCAATCACGTATCTGTAAAGTCTTAGTATCTTATGTAAATGAAGACAAGGTAGTGACACAGTATAATAGAAGCGGAGGTGGAAGGGCGGAGTAGGGTTAGGGAGTGGTAATTCTGCATCTCCCAAGAGGGTCGGTCCAGACGGTTTGGAATAGTTTAAAAAAACCTGTAGGGGAACTACGTATACGACGATTGCTATGCAGTGGAAAAAATCTTCTCCTCCCTCGCAGATCCAGTGGAGAGCGTTAGTAAATAGCTGTCTCCCGCTCTATAAAGATACATATGCATCAAGGGGATGTCCAAAAAAATTTGATAAGGTTTGGCAGACCTGGCTGGGAGAACCCTCTACGTCTTAATGGTGAGGGATTGGGATGAGGCGGGAAGGTGGAGGCGAAGATAATATGACACAGTGATGGAACAGAAGTAAATGTATTCTATGATTCTGAAATGTCTATGCACTAACTGTAATATTGCCTAATGCAGCTATTTGTTTGATTCATGTAGTGGCAGTAGCCGCTGTTGTCTATGTCTTGAAAACTCAATAAAAAAGATTTTTTTTAAAAAAAAGAAAGCATATACTCATGCTTTACGTAAGTCACTGGTGTCGCAAAGTGCGAGAGTTTTCAGGGCAGGTGCTTGTCCCTCTTATGGTCATGAAGAGGAACAGCTTGCAGAGGTTGGTTTTAGACCTTGAATGAACACCTGAGACAATTTTCAGCAAAGGAGAAGTGGAAGGTGGAAACATTATCCCTGATAGAGAGTCCAGCCAGGTGACTGACTTGTTTCCAATAGACTTAAGATGCGTGCCTTCATGTGCCCATTGTAGAAAACTTCCGCAAGTTCCTTTGGTTCACTGTAGGTCAAGACCACCTCCAGCTCCATCTCCAGCCATTCAGGCTTTCAACATCACCCTGTGTGTTTTCCAGGGTCTTATTGGTTGTTATAGTTTTTATAAAAACAAGGCGCATATGCCTGCCTAGTTACTTGGAGGTCCTTGTCCTACCATCCCAAGACAGAGGGCACCTGCTGGAGCACAGAGCTCCAGTCTTTTCTATGCTCCTCAAATTTGGCTGGCTGCTGCATCTGGCAAGGAGACACCTGTAGCCCACACAGTCTCTTGTGGGCCTCAGGACACAGTTCAATATAATCTTGGGAATCATTGCCTTGGCTCTGGATCCCAGTGTTATGGATCTGAATATTCCTGACCCTGTCTTCTTCCCACCTGAGCGCCTTTCAGTGTCTAAAATGATTGGCACTATGGTGGCCCAGGATCCGAGGATCAAGTGGAAGCTGGAGAAGATGGTCTTCTGTAAGGGTTTTCTCCAGTAGTGGGAGCCAGGAAGCAAATTCAGGCCTTTCACCATATAACGTAGGGAGCGTCAGTGCTCTTAGGTTAGTCCACTACGGCAGTCTCCTACATTGAAGACAGCCTGTGGACTCACAGCCTGTTCTCTATTACAGGAAGCTGAGCCAATTATGTCTTGGGCTCAGAACAATCAAGCCTACAGCTCAGCGGCTTATGTTCCCAGAGGCCAAAATGTTCTAACGGATTTTCTTTCCAGAGTCTACAACAAATGGTCTCTACATGTGGAGGTTTCAGGTTTCCAGAAGACTCTTAACAGAGGTTGTGGTGTTAGTGGCAGTGATGCCTTATCGGCCAATTAGGTCATGGTTCCCCTTGCTAGCACAGTTCAACTTCTGGAACCCAGTGCACCTTCTCCTCAGGCCAGGCCTTCTGTCACTGAGTACAATTTTACATCCTTGTCCAGCACATTTGCATCTGATGGTCTGGTTCTCGAGATTGGAGGTCCTCGGCTACTCTTCCAGAGTCATCCCTGTTGTCTTGAATACTAGAAGAATGAACGAAGACAAAGTTGACAGGAGAATCTGGTCAAAGTTGTTTAATACATGTCTGCTGCTGACAGATCATATAGTGATCTAGCAGTTCTAAATATTCTAGGCTTCGTCCAGTCGGATTTAGTTCTGGCTCTATCGGTCAGCTCCCTCGGAGCTCAAGTGTCAGCCTTATCAGCCTTCACATGTTTTTTTTTTGGTCTCGGCATCTTCCTGTCCACTAATTCTTCAAGGAAGCAGCTAGGCTCAGACTTCGGAGTAAGCGGAGGTTTTCCAATGGAGTCTCCCTCTTGCTCTCATCTTCCCCTTGGGAATGGAGTAGAGTATTCTAGGTCTGTTAACACTGGAGGACTCTCGGTAGAGTTCACCTTTTCCTAGCTGTCACGTTGGCATAAACGCCACAGAGATTGGTTTACTAGCCCAGGACAACTTTCTTACGTTCTTCCAGTCGAGCGGTGCTGTTACCTATGCTTGACTCAATTCCCAAGGGTGCATCCGTCTTCGTGGGAGCCAAGAAATTGTTCTGCCAACCTTAGAGTTCTAACTTGCGTGGGAGAGGGTGCGATGTGGCTTAGTTGGTTAAAGCGCATGTCTAGTAAACAGGGAATCCTGATTTGACTTACAGCGGTGCCTTCCTTCAATTTTTGTAATCTCTCAGATATTATAAGGTAATATCTACAAGCTACAGCTTCCTTCAGGCTTCAGAACACCTGTTCATTGTCTTGCCAGAAAGGACAGAGGAACGTGCCTCATTTAGGCCGATTATGGCACAGATTGTTATGGATTTTATGTTTCTTTAAATGCAACTCTATGGTGCATCTCTGTTGTACTTATTTCCTGTGTGGTGTTTCCTGTTCCTGCAGGTTATTATTCAATGAACATGGCTTCTGTACAGTAATGGCTTGTGCCGTCTTTACTTGCATCACATCAAACACAGATTGCCTAGGTCATCCAACAGGCTCACAGGGCCAACGGCTTGGCTCCTTTGGAGGTAGTATCGGCTCACCCGACCAGCTTTGCGTCATGTAGCTCCCAAAGTAACTTGCAGAACAGCTTCCTGGTCTTCTATCAATACGTTTATGCCCCATTTCTGTGTTGAACCAGCTGCCCTATCTTCAAGTTAATTTGGTTTACAAGTACAGTCGGTTGACGTTGTTGATTAAATTTTCTTTGCTCAGCATTTCCCACCCGAGTGTGTAGGGAGTTATTTCCTACATGTATGCTGCAATAGAGTCTGTCAGGAAAATGGAAAATGTTCTATTAAATACTTAGAGTAATTTTCCTTTCCTGATAGACTCCATGGTAGCAGGAGTCCCCTCCCAATGCCTGGAGTAGGCTAGTGACGGAACATGGCTGCTGGCGTGCAGCAAAGTTTTATGGGAGAGGTGTCCTATAGGGTAGTTATGGAGCTGGGGCTAACCCACACTTATGCTGCCATGGAGTCTATCAGGAAAGGAGAATTACGGTAAGTATTTAATAGGAAAATTTCCATTTTTTTTTGCTAGAAAGTTACGTTGAACCGCAAACATTATATATTTTTTTTAAGCAGAGGCCCTACAGATTAAAATGGTGGGTGTTGCAAGTTTTCTTGCAGCGATTTTTTAAATGCAATTTTTTGGGAGAAAGAACACATTTTTGAATTTTAATGCACAACAACACACTATATTGCTCAAATGTTTGGTGAAATATAAAAAAAGATCTTATGCTGAGTACATAGATTCCAAACACAACATGCTTTAAAATTACGCACACCCGCGCAGCGGCAAAAAACTATATATATTTTAAAAGCCTTTACAGGTTACCACTTTAGATTTACAGAGGAGGTCTACTGCTAGAATTACTGCCCTCGATCTGACGTTCGTGGTGATACCTCACATGCATAATGCAATTGCTATTTACATATGACACGAGACCGGCGCCTGTGTTCACCTTTGTGCACGTGCACAGGGGGACAGGGGTGCGTTTTTTTTTTTTAATTATTCATTTTGCTTTTTATTTTATTTTTACACTGTCCCTTTCATTTTTTTTTATAGTTTTTATCGTTATCACAGGGAATTTAACTATCCCCTATGATAAAAATAGGTAGTGTCGGATATTTTTTTTTTAATTTGGGGTCTATTCGACTCTAGATCTCTCTTTAGCCCGTAAAGCATTTGACCACACCAAGATCCGTGCGATAAGATGCTTTTTAAATTTCCGAATGGCGCTGTTTATATCAGGTGAAATTGAAGTCATGAAATGATTGTAGCTTCCGGTTTCTTACACTATAGAGATGATTGGAGCCATTTTAGTCTTCGATCAGCACTATGGTCAGCTGGCGAAACCACCGGCTTCATTCTCACATTCCCCGGTGGGGCAGGAGAGCCTGAGAAAACCACTCAAAGACCATCAACATACTAGTACGTCGCTGGTCCCTGGCATATGTTGTAATGTTCTTTTTTTTATGCAGCCTGTGGGTTAAATGAAAAAAAGAATCAATTAATCGGTGGGTAAGCCCACCATTAGAAAACTGCCCTGCATCCACCTACTTCTAATTATGGGCATAGTACCATTCTAAAAATATATGCCAGAGGATAGGGGCAACCACCCTTATGTCTACCCCCTGCCCCTATGCTCTGGGAAATATATGCATTTTTTTAACTGTGGGGGTGAAATCACCTCCTACAGTGCTGGATTCTGTGATTTATGCATTGTGGGAGAAAACACTGTTGCACTCAAGATAAATACATCAGTGCTGCAGCTGAATGGCATACCTGAAAGGCAAAAAACGGTTAATAAAACACAGTAAACAGTAATGTATAAAAAAAGACATACCTGTAAATAAAACATTATAAAACACAGTAACAATAAAACATTACAGGTAATCAGTAACGTATAAAAAAATGACATACCTGCAAAGAAAACATGATAAAAAACCTTAACAATAGAGAAAGATAACAATAGAGAGAGAATAGAGAGAAAACAATAGAGAGAGAAGAACAAGAAACTGCCAAATGTTTTTGGCTTTTTTATTTTATATTTTTTTGGTTTTGTGTGGTTTTAAAAAAAAATGTTGGTACTCTTTTTTTTCTACCATTAACAGTAATAGTTCCAGGTTAGGGTCTCTCAAAATGCGGTGACATCTTTGGAGACCCTGTTACAGTGTGGCCTATACCTGTGTAGTGCTGTACCCTATTCTAACACCCTACTAGTGGGTGGTAGCGTTGGAAACATTCACCGATGCAAAGACCAGGCTGGTCAGGGACAATAATAACAGGTTTCACACTTGTATCCGCGTCGTCTGCAGACACAAAATCTTTTTTGGGGTGCTCGGTTGGTAGGGGTACCAGAAACGACATACGGAAAATCCCGCTCATGCAGCCGGCTCACTGCATTTAAATTGGGATGTTGGGGTGCAGCACCATCTGGAAACAGAAGGGCTGTAACAATCTCTTCCTGGAATTTAAGAAAGGATCCAGTCCGTCCTGACGCTTTGTATAGCACATAAGCGTTCAGCAAAGCCAATTGGAATAGGTATACAGACACTTTTTTGTACCAGCATCTGGCCTTACGGGCAATTAAGTACGGGGGCCAATAACTGGTCGTTGAGGTCCATCCCTACCATATTAAGGTTGTATTCGTGGACACAGAGGGGCTTCTCCACAACGCCAGTCGCCATTTGAATTTGGACTGCCGTGTGTGCGTGAATGGAGGACAGAACGAAAACATTCTTTGTATCCCTCCACTTCACTGTGAGCAAATTACTACTTCTCAAGCAGGTTCTCTCCCCCCATCTAATTCAGGATTCTACCAGCCGTTGGGGGTAGCCCCGGCGATTAGTTCGCACGGTGCCACATGCGCCAATTGCAAGATCAAAGAGGTGGCTAAAAAGTGGCACACTTGTATAGTAATTGTCCACGTACAAGTGGTACCCCTTTCCAAATAAGGGTGACACCAAGTCTCAAATAATCTTGCCAGTGCTCCCTATGTAGTTTGGGCAGTTGGGGGGCACCACATGACTATCTTTTCCCTCGTAAACCATAAAACTACATGTATAGCCTGTGGCCCTGTAACAGAACTTATACATCTTGACCCTGTATCTGGCACGCTTGCTGGGGAGGTACTGCTTGAAAGCAAGACAGCCCGAAAATTAAATCAGGGACTGGTCTACGCAGACAACTTGATTGGGGATTTTTGGTTGAAGTGGTTTATGAAGGGCCGAATTTTGGGCAGCCGATCAAATCCAGGGTCACCCCGAGGACGACAGAGTTCATTGTCATTAAAATGTATGAACTGTAAGTTCTGCTCGTATCATGCCCTGGCCATGGAAGAAGAGAACACGGGCATATGGTGAATTGGATCAGTGGACCAATGTGACCACAATTCAGATTTTTTAACTATGCCCATGAGGAGGGAAAGGCCCAGAAAGGTCTTAAATTCTGGAACCGTAACAGATTTCCAGTCTCTGGGAAGTGACAAATGGGGATTAGCGGCAATGTATTGACCAGCAAATAAATTGCTTTGGTCCACAATAGATCTATAGAGATCTTCCTGGTGGCTGCGGGACATTTCTTGAGCTAGCCACCGCACCAGCTTGGACTGTACTTATGGGACTCGCCACGTTGTTACTGCAGTGCTGGTTGTACGACCAGAGTGTACTAGGCCGCTGGTGCTTGCCAGTTCACCAGAAGGATGAGCGATACTAGTGCTGGAACTCTGCTCCATACGAGAGCCCTGCAGTTCTTGCACCCCAACAACAGCAAAATGGGATCGGGTACGCCTGACCTTAGCAGGGACCACAACTCCATCATCAGAGCTATCTGTCAGGGTGCCGCTGCTGTCTACGGGTTCATTTACTGAGCCTGATTCTGACAATGAGGCTTCCCCATCGCTCTCATTTGACATGCTCCCCAACGTGTAGGCCTCTTCACTAGTGTACCTCCGATTTGACATTTTGGCCTCTAAATTTATACGTACACTAGTGTGACTCATAGGCAAAAAAGCGCACCTGGTTGTCAGAGCTATAGGTATATACAGCGGGTACCCTGACTAAATAAAAGACTACCTAGCTAACTAGCGTCACAGGTGACAGGGGGAAATCAAGGGGTTAAAACCTTTATTAGGGGGGTTAACGGGGGAGGGCACCTATACCTACCTGGGCCTCCTACTACCTACCCTAAGGTGATTTAGTGTCACAAGTGGCACAAGTACAGTGATCAGTGAAAAATCTGATCACTGCACTCAGTGACACAATGACAGGAGTGAAGGGGTTAACTGGGGGGGGGGGAGGCGATCATGGGGCGATCAAGGGGTCAATCGTGTGCCTAACATGTCCTGGTTTCAGTGCAGTGTTGTGCAACTCACGTTTAGATGCACCCTCTCTCTCGCTGGAACCGAAAAGGGCTCCACAAGGGTAGATAGCATCACTTCCTCTGCCTGTGTTTACATTACACAGGCAGAGGAGGCATTTCATTCGCCAGGACCGATCAGCAGGTCCAGTCCAAAAATCATTGATCTGGGCCTGTTGATTGATCGGTTCTGAAGCGAACCCGATCACTGTGGGCGTGGCGGGGGCGCACAAGCCTGCCCCCTACCCGCGAGCGCGAACACCATTTATAAACGGCGATTTACGTACAGCTGCCACTTTACAGCAGTTAATATACGCGATGTGGTCGGGAAGTGGTTACAAGCCCCTCTAACTTGTCGGCCGTCTTCTCTCCCAGCCGATCTGCACCTTCCCCATTTAGGTGCAGTCCATCCCTGCTAAAGAGCCCGTACCAGTAGTATTTCTGAGAATACTACCTTGGAAGTCCTAATCCTCAACTTAGCTCCTAAGTCCTTAAAATCTTATTTTTAGGACATTCCATCTTCCTCTGACTTTGTCATTGGTGCCAGCGATCACCATGACAGCCGGGTTTTCAGCCCATCCTAGGATTCTGTCCACCATGGAACCGGGATGTGCCGCACCCGAGCGCCCAGTAGACAACATACAGTTCGGCACTTTAGGTCTTTGTGACAGAGTGCTCTCTCTGTCCTCTCTGTTGTGATAAGCTGTGATTGGTCACAGATATAAACATGGTACAAATGAGCTATGATTGGCTCTGTCTGCACCATGTGATCACTGTGACCAATCACAGCTAGAAACACAATTGTATACAATGAATGGCATGGAAGGAAGCCATTAATTGTTTACAACTCTCATGTGGTCTGCTGTGATTGGTCACTGCAATCGCATGACCCTGGTAGCAGGCCAGTATAGTGATCGGTCATTCTCTATGTTCGGTGGACGCAGTGGGTGACAGATTATGTCCGAACGCTGCCCGTTCTTTGGAAGACATCATATGATGTCCTCCAAGAACAATAAGGTTCCCACCCATCTGTCATTTTACAATGACACAGGCGGTAAGCAGTTAATCTCCACAGCGCCGTGGTAGTTCAGTGAGAACTACAAGCCGGCAATCGCAAGGGATGTCAGGGTTTATAGTTCATTTATACACAGAGCTCTGTGTATGAATGACGGTCATGTGGACAGAGCCCTGAACGTCTGCGCTGATTTCAAAAAGTCACAGCTAGTATGGGGAACTTTTTCCCATAATGGAGAGGGGGGATTGGACAGCAGCTGCAGCACTGGGAACATGTTACACCTTAAAAATGGGTGGAACATGTAACATGTTCCCAAAGGTGAACTTATCTTTTAAGGAAAGACTTTAGTACTTCAGGGTGATGGCAACCCCTTTGAAGTATATTGAAGTATATTGATTAACATTACCAAACAGGAATTCCTCAACAGGAATACAGTCCTGAGTGAACAAAATAAAAATAATTAAATCCAGAAGGCTGGTACTCACTGTCTCCTGATCTCCAGGCAACCATATGCAGGGTCAGCAAACTTCATTTCTGCAGCAGCCTGTGTCCTGGATCTTTGAGAGGCTTTCTGCGAAAGCTCCAGGAGGGTAGAACAGAGTTCCCCCAGCCCAAACTGCAGTTGCGACCTTACAAAAGTGCTTGCAGTTCCAGGTGGATCTCCCCCCCACATCTTACTCCCCCAGGAACACCTGTCACCTGCCATATTGACCAGGGATCGGGGGGGGGGGCATGAGTGGCTCCTGGTACTTCAGTCCCAAGGAATCTGTGCTGATCCTGGAGCCCAGGATCAGCACAGATTCCAGCACTGAGCTCCGGTACCTGGCCTGACAGGGGCCCACTACCCTCAGTACACCTTCCGCACATCTGTTGCAGGGTGCCCGTGTCCCCCACGCAGCGATCGCCCTCTGTAGCAACCGAAGCCAGCATCTCTCCCCATTGAGCCTGCATATTACACAGAGGATCCTCCTGCTCGGCTCTAATGCATACAGACAGGAGGAGGAGCCGGGAGGAGAGAGAGACATTCACTGCAAGAGCAGCGCTGAACATCTGATGTCTGTGAATAGTTTTGTTGATAGGGGAGGGGGACACAGTAACAAGGAAGGGGGGGAGATGGATGCACAGAAAGAGAAGTGCTGGGGAATGCTTTTGGAGGGGAGAGGAATTATGCTAGTGGGAAGATTTCACATCCGACCCCCTCCCCACTAGCACAATACCTCTCCCCTCCACAAGCACTCCCCCTCTCTGTCCTCATCCCAGGACCCCCTCTCTGTCCTCATCTCAGGACCCCTTTCTGTCCTCATCCCAGGACCCCCTCTCTGTCATCCCAGGACCCCTCTCTCTCCTCATCCCAGGACCCCCTCTCTGCTCTCATCCCAGGACCCCCTCTCTGCTCTCATCCCAGGACCTCCTCTCTGTCCTCATTCAGGGACCCCTCTCTGCTCTCATCCCAGGACCTCCTCTCTGTTCTCATCCCAAGACCCCGTCTCTGTCCTCATCCCAGGACCCCCTCTCTGTCCTCACCCTGGAACCCCTCCCTGTCCTCATCCCAGGACCCATTAAGGGCTTGTTTACATTCACAGTTTGGGGTAATAAAACCTCATAGTTGAGCCCTGTTTTTAATCACCCCCAACCACACCCCCTAACTGCAGTGACCAGGGGTGTTCAAGTGAGGAGAAACAAAGGCTGGACAGCCGCACTCAAGTCCAATCTCATGAATTTATTTAAACACAGGTACAAGTACAGCTCAAGCGAGCCACAAGTCCCATCTAACGGGTTTCACACCTTGGGCTGATGCTTATTCATAGCCTGACTTTATGGAAAAAATGACAGGTATATACTGTATACACATACATGACAGGTGTAGTTAGAATCATTCAATTAAACCTGTTACATAGATCGTAAAGTGGGTGCAATGAGCGAAGCAATTAGTGGGTAATCGGCAGCAATTGAGAAAAAAATCACACTATAAGCAATTCCCTGGGCTCAATGCTCTCGGAGAGGTCGCCGACCAATCACAAGACCATAAGAACCACTAGGGGATAATTCCTAAAGTAGGAGCCATCAAAGGTAGAACAAAACGAAGAAAAACAGAGCAATAATTTAATGAATGAAATAAGAATCCCTAAATGAAACAATTAATATGATAATTAATCAAGAAAAAAATCTTTCTTATGAGATTAACAAAAATACCCAGCCAAACTCAACCATCTGGCTACAGGTATAAACCACCGATCAATACACTGAGGGTCTGACCTAACTAACGCTTCAACCCATATGAGTGTATAAACCTGACAAGGGAAGCAGCATTAAACTGGTTAAGAGTGCACAAAACACATAAGAAAACATAGTCAGGTCCATAAATATTGGGACATTGACAAAATTCTAATCTTTTTGGCTCTATACACCACCACAATGGATTTGAAATGAAACAAACAATATGTGCTTAAACTGCAGATTTTCAGCTTTAATTTGAGGGTATTTACATCCAAATCAGGTGAACGGTGTAGGAATTACAACAGTTTGTATATGTGCCTCCCACTTTTTAAGGGACCAAAAGTAATGGGACAATTGGCTGCTCAGCTGTTCCATGGCCAGGTGTGTGTTATTCCCTCATTATCCCATTTACATGGAGCAGATAAAAGGTCCAGAGTTCATTTCAAGTGTGCTATTTGCATTTGAAATCTGTTGCTGTCAACTCTCAATATGAGATCCAAAGAGCTGTCACTATCAGGGAAGCAAGCCATCATTAGGCTGAAAATACAAAACAAACCCATCAGAGAGATAGCAAAAACATTAGGTGTGGCCAAATCAACTGTTTGGAACATCCTTAAAAAGAAAGAACACACCAGTGAGCTCAGCAACACCAAAAGACCCGGAAGACCACAGAAAACAACTGTGGTGGATGACCGAAGGATTCTTTCCCTGGTGAAGAAAACACCCTTCACAACAGTTGGCCAGATCAAGAACACTCTCCAGGAGGTAGGTGTATGTGTGTCAAAGTCAACAATCAAGAGAAGACTTCACCAAAGTGAATACAGAGGGTTCACCACAAGATGTAAACCATTGGTGAGCTTCAAAAACAGGAAGGCCAGATTAGAGTTTGCCAAACAACATCTAAAAAAGCCTTCACAGTTCTGGAACAACACCCTATGGACAGATGAGACCAAGATCAACTTGTACCAGAGTGATGGGAAGAGAAGAGAAAGGAACTGCTCATGATCCAAAGCATGCCACCTCATCAGTGAAGCATGGTGGTGGTAGTGTCATGGTGGGCATGTATGGCTGCCAATGGAACTGGATCTCTTGTATTTATTGATGATGTGACTGCTGACAAAAGCAGCAGGATGAATTCTGAAGTATTTCGGGCAATATTATCTGCTCATATTCAGCCAAATGCTTCAGAACTCATTGGACAGCGATTCACAGTGCAGATGGACAATGACCCAAAGCATACTGCGAAAGCAACCAAAGAGTTTTTTAAGGGAAAGAAGTGGAATGTTATGCAATGGCCAAGTCAATCACCTGACCTGAATCCGATTGAGCATGCATTTCACTTGCTGAAGACAAAACTGAAGGGAAAATGCCCCAAGAACAAGCAGGAACTGAAGACAGTTGCAGTAGAGGCCTGGCAGAGCATCACCAGGGATGAAACCCAGCGTCTGGTGATGTCTATGGATTCCAGACTTCAGGCTGTAATTGACTGCAAAGGATTTGCAACGAAGTATTAAAAAGTGAAAGTTTGATTTATGATTGTTAATCTGTCCCATTACTTTTGGTCCCTTAAAATGTGGGAGGCACATATACAAACTGTTGTAATTCCTACACCGTTCGCCTGATTTGGATGTAAATACCCTTAACCGCTTGCCGACGGCTGATCGGCAATTGACGGCGACAGTGTGGCTCGATAGCGCGGATCGCCGTCATATGACGGCGGCCGCGAGATTGAGCCCAGTGAGCGCGCACGCGCCGCCGGAGGCATGCCCGTGCGCTCACTGTGTCCGGGGAGGGCCAGGGAGTGGGTGCGGCGGATTCGATCTCCGCCGGCCACCTGCGATGCCCCCCCCGGAGTGAAAGAACGGAGGTCCGTGTAAGTAAACACGGACCTCCGTTCTGTGAGGGGGGGAAGGGCTGTGATCACAGCCTTGCTCTACATGGAAGCTGTGATCGCTTCCCTTCCCCAGCTAGGGCCGTCCCCCCACAGTTAGAACACACCCAGGGAACACTGTTAACCCTTAGAGCGCCCCCTGCAGGTTAACCCCTTCACTGCCAATGGCATTTACACAGTAATCAGTGCATTTTTATAGCACTGATCGCTGTATAAATGCCAATGGTCCCAAAAAAGTGTTAAAATGTTCCGACATGTCCACTGAAATATCGCAGTACCGCTAAAAATCGCAGATCGCCGCCATTACTAGTAAAAAATTTAAAAAAATAAAAACCCCAGAAATGAATTCTCATCATCCGTAAACGCGGCTACTTTTGCGCAAACCAATTAATAAACGCCGATTGCGATTTTTTTATCACAAATATGAGGAAGAATATAAATCGGCCAAAACCGATGAAAAAAAATGTTTTTTTATATTTTTTTTTTGGATTTGTATTTTAGCAAAAAGTAAGAAATTTGGGTTTTTTTTGCAAAATTGTCGCTCTTCTTTTGTTTATAGCGGCAATCAGAAATGGCGCAGCGGTGATCAAATACCACCAAAAGAAAGCTCTATTTGTGGGAAAAAAAGGACGCAAATTTAGTTTGGGTACAACATCGCACGACCGCGTAATTTTCAGTTAAAGCGACGCAGTGCCGAATCGCAAAAAGGGCTACGGTCCTAAAGCTGGAAATCCTTCCGGTCCTTAAGTGGTTAAATTAAAGCTGAAAGTCTGCAGTTAAAGCACATCTTGTTTGTTTCATTTCAAATCCATTGTGGTGGTGTATAGAGCCAAAAAGATTAGAATTGTGTCGATGTCCCAATATTTATGGACCTGACTGTACATCTAAAACCAGACAAGAGGTCCATAGATGTATCTACGCCTCTCCATGTTCCTAACAGCAACCATAACGTCGCTGTGGGAGTGAGGCCGCGCAATGTCGGGAGGAGAAGGGGCCGACGTTGGAATCACAAGGATGAATGAATGAACAGATGCCTCTCAATAGCCAACGGCTGGGGGGAACCCTGAATCAGTAGTGTCCAATAAACTATAGACTATAAAAATTAAACCAAGGCCTCTATAAACTCTCCCCAAGCCGCAGACTAAAAATGCAATGTAATATGCAGAACCCACCAGCAGTTAAGAGGCAAGGAAAAAGATGTATATATGTGCTGCAAAGAGTCGGCCTGTGTATGCACATAAAGGCAAACAATCCATCTTAAACAGAGTAGTGGCAACAATGAATATGAATAAATATTCAACAGTATAAGTTAATCATAGAAGTGTTACACATCGCACTCGAAGTTGAGTCCGAGGGATTGCCTAGTATTAATTTTAAAGATCCAGTAAACCTCTCACCTGCATAAGAGCCTAAATCTGTCACCCACCCCCCCCCCCTTTAGGCACTACAACACTTTTTGGGGCTGGATGTCCCCATCAAACCAAAATTCTATATTTCCGTCGCTACATTGACGATTTAATTTTCATTTGCCACAGAGACATTGGGAACATTTAGAATTGGCTAGACTGTTTCAACGATAACCACCTGAATTTGGGGTTCACGTGTGTTCACGTGTGTTCCTGGATGTCACTTTGGAGGGGGGTATTGGCTGTGTATTGTCTAGACTTTATAGGAAGCCATCCGTGGGTAATTCCATTTTGAGAGCTGATTCGGGACATCCCATGCATCAGTAGGGGAATACCTGTCGGACAGTTCCTCAGACTTTGCAGTGAGGAAGGTGATTATAAGTGTGAGGTAGTCAAAATGAAACAGCGATTTTTGGACAGGGGGTACCCTGAAACGGTCATTAACCCCTTCCTTACTGGGCACTTAAACCCCCCTCCTGCCCAGACCAATTTTTGGCTTTCAGCGCTGTCGCATTTTGAATGACAATTGCGCGGTCGTGCGACGTTGTACCCAAATAAAATTTGCGTCCTTTTTTTTCCCACAAATAGAGCTTTCTTTTGGTGGTATTTGATCCCCTCTGCGTCATTTCTGATCGCCGCTATAAACAAAAAATGAGCGACAATTTTGCAAAAAAGAACAATATTTTTTACTTTTTGCTAAAGTACAAATCCATTAAAAAAATTATTCATCGGTTTGGCCGATATATATTCTTCTACATATTTTTGGTAAAAAAAAAAATCGCAATCGGCGTATATTGATTGGTTTGCGCAAAAGTTATCGCGTCTACAAACTGGGAATTGATTTATGGCGTTTTTATTTTTATTTTTTTTTTTACTAGTAATAGCGGCGATCTGCGATTTTTATCGGGACTGCGATATTGGGGCGGAAATGTCGGACATTTTTTACACATTTTTGGGACCAATGACATTTATACAGCGATCAGAAATTTAAATGTCCACTGATTACTGTGTAAATGTCAATGGCAGTGAAGGGGTTAACCAGCAGGGGGCAGTGAAGGGGTTAAATATGCTCCCTGGGTGTGTTCTAACTGTGGGGGGGCAGGGCTGGTCGGGACATAACAGATCTAACTGATCCCAGTGACAGGGATCAGTAGATCTGGTATGTCCCCTGTCAAAGAACGTTCCTGTGTTTTCCACTCCTTAGGCTTCATGCACACAGGACTTTAAAAAAACAGCCAAAAAACGTCAGTAGCTTATCAGGGATGTTTTTAGCTTTTACCAGCGTTCTATTACTGCCATTTTTCCACGTTTTTACCCTTTTTTAAAGGGCCAGCGTTTTTTTTTCTTTTGCTTTTTTTTTTTTTTTTTAACCGTTTAGACCGATATATATTCTTCTACATATTTTTGGTAAAAAAATTGCAATCGGCGTATATTGATTGGGTTGGGCAAAAGTTATAGCGCCTACAAACTATGGACATCTGCGAATTTTATCGGGACTGCGATATTGCGGCAGAGATGTCGGATGTTCTTGACACTTTTTTTGGGACCAATGACATTTATACAGCGATCAGATATAAAAATAGACACTGATTACTGTATAAATGTCATTGGCAGGGAAGGGGTTAACACTAAGGGGGCAGTGAAGGGGTTAAAAGTGTTCTAACTGTGGGGGGGGGGGGTTGGCAGGGGCATGACAGATCTAACTGATCCGAGAGACAGGGATCAGTAGATCTGGCATGCCCCCCTCACAGAACGGGGAACCGCCGTGTTTACATCGGCAGTTCCCCATTCCGCCTCTCTGCGAGGAGATCGCGGGACTCCGGCGGACATCGGGTCCACCCGACCCGCAGGCACGCTCACGCCAGGAGTGCGCCCAGCACAAGCCAAATGGGAGGAGGTCTATTGATGGCCTCCTGGCATTTTAGAGCCGCGCTGTAGCCGTTATTCGGCTATGGCGCGGACGGGAACTGGTTAATTGAATGATTGTTACCACACCTATCATGTATGTGTATATATACCTGTCATTTGTTCCATAAAGTCAGGCTATGAGTAAGCACCAGCCCAAGGTGTGAAACACGTTAGCTGGGACTTGTGGTTCGTTTGAGCTGTACTTGTACCTGTGTTTAAATAAATTCATGAGATTGGACTTGAGTGCGGCTGTCCAGCCTTTGTTTCTCCTCACAGTTCACTTGCACTATCAGCCAGCACCTGATTCTTTGGGACAACAGCTCGGGAAGTATTTAAATAGGGGCACTCTGGAGGAGCAGGACATAAGGGGGCACTAAGGGGTACTCTACATGAGGATGTAAGGGGGCACTACTAAGGTAGTAACTTAGTACCTCCAGAGTGCCCTTTAGTGCTTCTAGAGTGCCGCTTTACATCCTTCACAGTGCCCCCTTATTTCCTCCAGAGTACCCCCTGCGTACAGTATTACTAAGGGGATACTCTGGAGGATGTAAGGGGGATTTTGAAGTTCCTCCAGAGTGCTGCCTCCTTTCCTCTACCACTAGCAGTAGCTGCAGGTATATCTGTGTTTACTATGCTTCAGTTCATGAAGCCTGTCTCCTGTTCATTCGTCTGCAGTGCAACTTTAGGCTACAGAGAAAGGGACTGGGGATGTCTCCTCAGTCCCTTTCTCTGTCTCACAAATGAATGAGACTTTAGGGATTTATTTAAACCCCTGATATTTCACCAACCCCCCCCAAACAGCATTGTGAAGAGAATGTAAAAAAATAAAAATTATTACGTATTATTATTAATAAAATGAATTAAATATTAACCACTTGCTTAATGGGCACTTAAACCCCCCTCCTGCCTAGACCAATTTTCAGCTTTCAGCGCTGTTGCACTTTGAATGACAATTGCGCGGTCATGCAACATTGTACCCAAATGACATTTTTATCATTTTTTTCCCCACAAATAGAGGTTTCTTTTGGTGGTTATTTAATAACTGCTGGGTTTTAATTTTTTGCTAAAAAAAAAAAGCCTGAAAATTTTGAAAAAAAAACACAAAACAGTTTCATAGTTTGCTATAAATTTTTGAAAACTGGTAATTTTTCTCCTTCATTGATGTGCGCTGTTGAGGCTGCACTGATAGGCACTGATAGGCTGCACTGATGGGCACTGATAGGCTGCACTGATGGGCGCTGAAAGGTGGCACTGATGAGGCGGCACTGATGGGCACTAAGAGGAGGCACTGATGCTTGGCACTGGTTGGCACTTATGGGCGGCACTGATGTTCAGCACTGATGGGCACTGTTAGGTGGCACCGAAGGACAATGATAGGTGGCACTGATAACCGACACTGATAGGTGACACTGAAGGACACTAATGGGTGGCACTGATGGGCACTGGTAGGCACTGATAGGTGACACTGATAGGCAGCACTGATTGGTGGCACTGATGATTTTTGTCCTCAAGACAAGGGTACCCCCAACAATGATGAGATACTGATGGGCATTGATTGGCAGCACTGGTGGGTATTGATAGGTGGCACTGCTGGGCAAAGATAGATGGCACTGCTGGGCACTGGTAGGTGGCACTCTGGCCACTGGTAGGTGGCACTGGTGGGAAATAATAGATGGCACTGGCAGGGGGCAATGGTGGGCACAGACAGCCATCCGCGGCTCTCTGTGCAAAGGCTGATGTCCCTCTGACAGAAGCCGGCGGTGCTCTGCTTTTTTCCCCCATCACGCTGTCAGCGCAAGGGAAAAAAGAAGATCACCAATCTTTTGTTTACATCACATGATCAGCTGTCATTGGCTGACAGCTGATCACGTGATAAGGGGCCAGGACCCTGTGATCAGCTGAGTCTCATAGACAGTGCATGCTTGGGAGGATGTCCATTGACGGCCTCCCGGCGAAGTAGATCCGCGCTGTAGCCGTCATTCGGCTATAGCGCAGATATGAAGAAGTTAAAATTAAAAAATAGATATAATTGTAAAAAAAAAAAACTTTGTAAAAAAAATAGCGTAACTCTCCAATTTGATTAAAAAGCCATGCCCCATATGCAGCATAATTTAGCCTTGCCCACTGTGTTACCATCTCCTTGGTAGGGGCCCATGATGCTGTTAAGGTGGCAATGCCCATGAGAGGTTCCCGGTACCTTTATTGGGTCAGCGAGCTTGGCGCTCCTCCCCGCGGGTCTGCCACATTAATGTTGCTGTAATGCTGCCATGTGGCAGCCATCTTTAAACCTGGGATCCCCATGCTCTCCTATTGGCCCGGGGTCCCCATAAATTGTCAGTCTGCCCTTTGCGGGCAGACAAAACTACATGACAACTTTTACTTTGACTGGGAATCTGTATTGCCTATCGCATTACATTTCAGTCTGGGAAGAGTTCTGGTCTGGATGCCTTTCTTGGAGAGTAAAATATCTCTAGCAGGTTGTAATTTAATCTCTACTTGGAAACCGTGTGACCCAGCAGGATGGTGTACAATAAATTAGTTGTCACCCACTGTGACAATTTGAAGTAGCTATATGTATGCTGGAGGCTAAATCTGTTTTCTTTTTTTGGAATTTTTCATTTTTTTTTTTTTGGTAATATATAAAGCAATTCACTTGCACCAAGAAAAACATCTGGACTACTAGTTCTATCAGTATGATTGATATGGAGGGTGACTTTAATTGTGTTGTTTGAATATGTCCCAGATATGGGCATCAATCACTAAACCTAAAGTAGCTCCATTCTTCCCCATACACTAAATGTACCAACGTGACCCCTTTCCTCCTAAATTGCTCACAACAGCTCTAATTAACCCTCCTAAGACCACAGTTCCCATTTCTTAGTTCTCAGTCCTATATTTCTACCCAGACAGGTTCCTTTAAAAACTATAGGAATTAAAAAGATTCTGTCACCAGATCAATCATAAAAAAAAACTTTGTTTTAAGATATTATTTGCTTGTAAAACTGGTAACAGGAGGAGGTTTGGGTGGTATAGGACACTCCAAAACATTAGCTATTGATAGCAGAGGGCACTTCCTACTCAGTGAAAGCAGCACATGTAACAGATAGACTGGACCAGTCTATAGGTTATGGATGGGCACCATGAGATGCGTTTCAGCACAAGTAAAGATAGACTGGACCAGTCTATAGGTTAATGGATAGGCACCATGAGATGCGTTTCAGCGCAAGTAAAGATAGACTGGACCAGTCTATAGGTTAATGGATAGGCACCATGAGATTCGTTTCAGCACAAGTAAAGATAGACTGGACCAGTCTATAGGTTAATGGATAGGCACCATGAGATGCGTTTCAGCACAAGTAAAGATAGACTGGACCAGTCTATAGGTTAATGGATAGGCACCATGAGATTCGTTTCAGCACAAGTAAAGATAGACTGGACCAGTCTATAGGTTAATGGATAGGCACCATGAGATGCGTTTCAGCACAAGTAGAGATAGACTGGACCAGTCTATAGGTTAATGGATAGGCACCATGAGATTCGTTTCAGCACAAGTAGAGATAGACTGGACCAGTCTATAGGTTAATGGATAGGCACCAAGAGATGCGTTTCAGCACAAGTAAAGATAGACTGGACCAGTCTATAGGTTAATGGATAGGCACCACGAGATGCGTTTTAGCGCAAGTAAAGATAGACTGGACCAGTCTATAGGTTAATGGATAGGCACCATGAGATGCGTTTCAGCACAAGTAAAGATAGATTGGACCAGTCTATAGGTTAATGGATAGGCACCATGAGATGCGTTTCAGCACAAGTAAAGATAGACTGGACCAGTCTATAGGTTAATGGATAGGCACCATGAGATGCGTTTCAGCGCAAGTAAAGATAGACTGGACCA
>BLSH010068609.1:1110591-1126463 GCA_018402905.1 Glandirana rugosa
CCGATAAGACAGTAGAACGTTTGTTTAAGTTCGTCTTTGACAGGTTTTTGAGTGTTCAAGTTACCTACGTTTTTGCATCCATTGAACTTGTGAGTTTTTGGACAGTTTCTGCTTGAATTTGTTTGCAAGATGACAGAATAGCCTCCCAGAGCTGCTGTTTGGATGTAAACTGCCTCCCACCCTCGTAGATCTTTTGCTTGAGGATGCTCCAAAGGTTCTCAATAGGATTGAGGTCAGGGGAGGATGGAGGCCACACTATGACTTTCTCTCCTTTTATCCCCATAGCAGCCATTGATGCAGAGGTATTCTTTGCAGCATGAGATGATACATTGTCATACATGAAGATGATTTTATTACGGAAAGAATAGTTCTTCCTTCTGTACCAGGGAAGGAAGTGGTCAGTCAGGAACTCCACATACTTTGCAGAGGTCATCTTTACACCTTTGGGGACCCTAAAGGGGCCGACTAGCTCTCTTCCCATGATTCTGGCCCAAAACATGACTCCATCACCGCCTTACTGACGTCGCAGCCTTGTTGGAACAGGGTGGCCGTCCACCAACCATCCACTCCTCCATCCATCTGGACCATCCAGGGTTGCATGGCACTCATCAGTGAACAGGACTGTTTGAAAATTAGTCTTCATGTATTTTTCTGCCCAATGCAGCCGTTTCTGCTTGTGAGCATTGGTTAGTGGTGGCCGAATGGAAGGTTTATGCACAGTTACAAAACTCTGGAGGACTCTGCACCTTGATGTCCTTGGGACTCCAGAGGCACCAGCAGCTTCAAATATCTGTTTGCTGCTATGTAATGGTGTTTTAGCAGCTGCTCCCTTGATCCGATGCATGGATCTGGCAGAAATCTTCCTCAATGTGCCTTTATCTGCACAAACCCGTCTGTGCTCTGAATCAGCCACAAATCCCTTAATAGTGCGATGATCATGCTTAATTTTTCGTGAAATATCTAATGTTTTCATACCTCGACCAAGGCATTGAACTATTTCACTCTTTTTGGCAGCAGAGAGATCCTTTTTCTTCCCCATATTGCTTGAAAATGGTGCTCTGCTTAATAATGTGGAAGACCCTCCTTTAGTAGTTTATCCTTTAAATGGGCTCACCTGGCAATCTAATTATCACAGGTGTCTGAGATTGTTTTCAGTGATCAAAAGAGCCCTAAGACACAACGCCATCCATGAGTTAAACTGAAAAACAAAATATTTAATCTTTGTGCCACTGAAATAGAATTTGCATAATATTTTGGAACAGGGTGTATACTGCTATCTGGGGCTCTGTATACTGCTATATGGTGGCTCTGTATACCCTATCTGGGATTCTGTATACTGCTATATGGTGACTCTGTGTACCCCTATCTGGTGACTGTATACCCTATCTGGGGCTCTGTATACTGCTATATGGTGACTCTGTACACTGCTAACTTGTGCTCTGTAAGTGTATACTGCTATCTGTATACCCCCATCTGGTGATGCTGTATACCCTATCTGTGATGCTGTATACCCTATCTGGTGATGGTGGGCTGTATACCCCTGACACAGGGGTGGAAACTATAAAGGGTGGGGCTTATGAGAAGTGGAAGGGGTCAAAAAGGAAGGATGGGGTCTGGCGCCCCCCATCCTAAAATGTCACCAGCTGCCACTGCAATATACAAAGACCCATAGTTTAGGATGGAAAGGCACTCCCCTGCTCCTCCCCCCGCCTCCCTTCTTCAAGCTAACAGACTGGCCCAAGACTGCACTGTCTACCGTTACATATTTCCTATGAAGACTGGAAGTTCAGGGAAGCAGCACTATGAGAGCAGGATCTAGCTCCCCTGAAAACTTTAAACTACAAGTGCTGGAAAAAGAATTTTGACAAATAATTGCATGCGTTAAGCTATATACTATTTTAAGCTATATACTACTTTAAATCATGATATAAATGTGGAGAAAAATATGTATAAGAGCATGTGAAATGAAAAGGAGCGTTACTGAATTCTTTTATCATGCATACAATGTATTAAATACATTAAATTATGGTACCAGAATGTAAAGTTTTTTTTCACTGTAGTAGTCCTTCAGACTGCTAACATCTGAAAGTATCTACTTGGCATGGTAATATTTTATGTATGAGTGCACTAGTTGTATACAGTATATATTACATGAGTGGGTGTGTGCTTGTGTTCATATATGTGTATATTTCTTATATATTCTTGAGGTTTTAGGGGTTTTTACACTTTATTATTTTCTATGGGTTGTCATGGGTCCTTATTATGGCTTTCTGTAGGCCTAAGGAATAATTAAATTATCACCACGTTGTTTTTTCACTCTCTGGGGAATTTACTCCCCTCTCTGATATATGGCAAGTGGTTGACACTTCCTGACTTCTAGGATGATGACAGGAGATACCAGAAGTCTAAATCAACCTTCCTCCAGATATTGCGAGAAGTTCCTAGAGCAATAAGCAATGTCTACCTCTTACAGTAGATAAGTAACCACTGAAAGCAATGATGTTTTTAGCTATCTGTAAAGAGGATTCTTATTACTGACCACAAATGTATGGAGCGTGTTTTGCACTGACCATCACAATAATGTACTTGAGCTGTAGATATAGTAATTATTAGCAGGGTTACCCTGTTACCAAAATGTTATTTCAAGGGTTCCTTTTAGTTATATATGTTGAGAAAGGCTGGTCTTCGTAGGTTATTTTTGCCTCCTATTTGTGCTTTAAATGGATATTGAATGGAATATTCCAATAGCACTTGTTCCTGGAGATGGCTTGAACTAATGGGTGCTGTAGCTAATACCAGCTGGGAACCGGTATCAGTACAATTCAAAACATATATTGCCAGCACACCATGCATCTTCAGATTAGCATCCAAAAATGTATTTATTTATTTATTACAGGTTCTTATATAGTGCCATTAATTTATGCAGCACTTTACATATACATTTTGTACATTCACATTAGTCACTGCCCTCAAGGAGCTTACAGTCTAAGGTCCCTAACTCACTTTCATACATACACATACTAGGGCCAATTTATACAGGAGCCAATTACTCTATATGCATGTCTTTAATTAACCACTTCAATACCAGGCACTTGCCCTCCTTCCCGCCTAGACCAATTTTCAGCTTTCAGCGCTGTCGCATTTTAAAAGACAATTGCGCGGTCGTTCGACTCTGTACCCAAACAACATTTTTATATTTTTTCCCCACAAAAAACTTGCGCTATAAATAAAAACTACTGAACATTTTGAAAAAACATTTTTTTTTCTTTTTTTCCGTCACAAAACGTAAATAAGTATGTTTTCTCCTTCACTGACGGCCACTAATGAGTCAGTACTGATTGGCACTGATGAGGCAGCACTGATGATGAGACATTTATATGCAGCACTGATGGGCACTGATAGGCAGCACTGATAATCAGCACTGACGGCCACTGATAGGTGGCACTGATTTGCAGCACTGATGGGCACTGATGGGCACTCATAGGTGGCACTGATAGGTGGCACTGATGGGCACTGATACATGGCCCTGAAGGGCACTGATGGGTGGTGCTGATGGGTGGCACTGGTGGGCATTGATAGGCGGCACTGATAGATGGCACTGATAGGCAGCAGTTATAAGAAGACACTGGCAGGCATCACAGATGGGCACAGTGCCATCCCTATTGAACATTGTGTGCCCCTGACCTGGTGGTCTTGGCTGGGTCCCTGGTGGTCTTAGGTGGGCTCCCTGGTGGTCCTGGGCGGGCTTCCCTGGTGGTCCTGGGTGCGCTTCCTTGGTGGTCCCTGGGTGGGCTTCCTGTGTGGGCTCCCTGGTGGTCCTGGGTGGCGATCCTAGGAGGGCTGCACTGATAAACAATTGCTCTAATCTACTACGTGTCTACACGGCTATTCTGTATTGCACTGTGATCAGCCGTGATTCGTCATGGCTGATCACATGGTAAAGAGCTTCTTACAGAAGCTCTTTACCTAGATCGGAGATGCGGTGTATCAGACTGACACACCACACCGCCGATCGCCGCGCTGTGTGTGTGTAATGATATCACGTGCGGGACACACAAAACTCCACCATTTTGTCACAAGTACTCACAAGTATGCCATGACAGTTCTAAGGTAGAACAAAACCCCTCACTCCTCATCCCCCTCCCAACAACTTAGACATTTCTAGGTCACAGTAACAGACTCCAAAGGTCTGAAAGTGCTTTGCCAGGCCTGATCATAAACCAATAAATCAGATCCATTAAGAGACAGCACAGGATGTCTGAGATAAGGGATAGGACCACAAACCCCCTCCCTCAGGCAGCTGTGACATTCCGGAGACCCTCAAATAAATCTAAAGCTTAGAATTACCCACATTTCATAACTCCAGATAGGAATGTGACATCTTAATAAAAGGTATATATCTAAATGTGGGAATTCGTCCCAACTAAAACTAACCCAAACGTCAATTAATTCAATTATAAGGGAACCCACTGCTAATTTTGCCTCTCCCAGGATAATGGAGAGTGCCAAGTCTGTTGTGTTTGGAGTTGTTTTGATGCACTGTGCATGCTGAACGTGAATTCCTTAATGGTGAATTTGCATGACAATCCCATCCCGAGATATGGTTTTTATACTGCAAATTGAATATTAGGGAAGGTTGTTATTCCATGGTCCGCCCTGGACAGCCCACGGATTCTACTTACCCATGTGAATGGTCAGGGGCATATGGCCCCACCCCTTGGACTTCGGAGGAAAACGGAGACTGGACAGTGCTGAGTTCTCACCTTACCATCAAAGAACGAACATCCGAGAACCTGTGGACTCATCAGCGAACCTCTGATTGATTGCGGACTTTTAAATGCAAGTAACTCTTACCCTCCCATTCTGTCTTCTCTCTTTGCTGCTGTATATTATGTCTCTAATTGCTTTGTAACACCATTTTTTCTGTAAGTATTT
Source organism: Glandirana rugosa (assembly GCA_018402905.1). Classification (NCBI taxonomy): domain Eukaryota; kingdom Metazoa; phylum Chordata; class Amphibia; order Anura; family Ranidae; genus Glandirana; species Glandirana rugosa. The sequence continues at coordinate 1,115,527 of BLSH010068609.1, forward strand.
TACTGCAACAAACTTGACCTTTTCATTATTAAACCTTATTCTGAAAAGTGTTAATCTTGTCCCTAAAGCTTTTAATGTAAGCTATAATGAACCTGTTCCTTTGAAGAGCGCTGTTGTTTAGGATAACTCATCTAAATATCCCTATTTGTGGTGACAGCGTGTGTTACAGGTGATTATTCTAAAAACCTAATTGGTATTGCTAAAATCCGGGTCTTCTGGCTGGCATTCACAAGTGGTGGCACTGAAAGGGTTAATTGCTTGAATTAGCCCAGTAACAAACGTTCTCAGGTGGCTGGCACTTAGACGGTGGAAGCAGCTGAGAGTGGTATTGATCAAGGGGGTCCCCGGTTACCCATCATTGAGGAGGGCAATGATCTAATACCCGCGTTAGTCACAATGTGCCCTCGCTGCCTTGTTATCCTGCTGGACATCATATGACGCCCAGTCAGGATAATGCAACCATTTCCCGGCCGTCATTCTGCATATGGCAGTAGGGAAGTGGTTAAAGTGTGGGAGGAAACTGGAGTACCCGGAGGAAACCCACACAGGCACAGGGAGAACATGCAAACTCGGGGCAGGTAGTGCCATGGTTGGGATTCAAACTAACAACCCTAGTGCTGCTAGGCAGAAGTTCTAACCACTTAGCCACCCCGCTGCCCATGTATTAAAGAGATCATATCACAGTGGATGTTTCAAGGCCACACAGGATCCCTTCATCAGCCATGATTAAGGGGTCCTGTATGGCCCATAAACGTTGCAATTTACCTCTGTTATGTGATCAGTTTAATAAACTTTTGGATGCTATTCTGAAGATCCGTGGTGTGCTGATGAAATATGCTTCAACTTAGATGGATATTGAGGACAGAGAATCTGCAATCCCCTCCTTCCCCATTTCAATGGGACACTAAACATGAACCAATAAGTACTCAGTAATTGGAGCCTCTTGGATCAGTCACTGCAGGAGATACTAGTGATAAGGAGGCCACCCTGGCCTCTATTCTGATCACATGATTATAAATTAAATGTGAAAATCCCCAGCTCTCCAGCAACCTTGACATCATTATGCCTGCAGCAGGCATTCTGGCAGCCTGGATATTGATAAGATGCAGTCATTAACTAGTTCAGGGTCAATGAACAGTATAGCCATGTCTTCATAACGGCCAGGCAGCTAAAAGACTCACAAGGAGGCCCCTATAGTTATTTTAGAAAAAGTTTACTTTAGGGCCATTGTTAATAGGATTTTGTTTTCTTCAGAACTGCCCCCCTATACAAGCCTATGGGAATGCAAAAGCATTTAAAGTAGTTCAAATGCAGGCCAACCACAAGTCAAATTCAATGGATTATGAATGATCTCATAAGCATCTCAAACTTAAATCAAAAGCAAGCTGCATTAGCCCATTAACACAGGCCCTTAAAGTGTTTTCAGCTATAAAATCACAGGTATTAGACCCCAGTGGAATGTTTTTGATACAAAGACTGCACAGGGACATACAATTTAGAAGCAAGGATAAAAGTAAGTATGTAACTATACCAGCTGAACTCAGCGATTAGGGTTCTTTTTTAAAGGCCACCATTAGTAAAAGTGAAGGCATCCTTTAAAATGTCTCCATAGTAAAGCGGTACACCCTTACATCCTAGTGAGTAGGGATGGGTCGAACACCCTCCGGTTTGGTACGCACCAGAACATGCGAACAGGCAATAAATTTGTGCAAACATTCAAACCCTATTAAAGTCTATGGGACCCGAACATGAAAAATCAAAAGTACTGATTTTAAAGGCTTATATGCAAGTTATTGCCATAAAAAGTGTATGGGGACTCGAGTACTGCCCTAGGGGGCATGTATCAATGCTAAAAAAAGTTTTGAAAGCAATACTTTTTTTCAGGAGCAGTGATTCTAATAATGTTGAAAGTGAAAAAATAAAAATGAAATATTCCTTTAAATATCATGCCTGGGGGTCCCCTTAGTCTGCCTGTAAACATGTAAAGATGTAAACATCTGTATGATGTTTAGAACAGTGCCGGAGCAAAATGACATTTCTAAAGGAAAAAATGTAATTAAAAATTGCTTGCGGCTGTAATGTATTGCTGGCTCCCGGCAATATAGATAAAAAAAAATCACTGAAAAAATTTGCGCTGGGGTCCCCCCCCAAGTCCATACCAGGCCCTTTGGGTCTGGTATGAATTTTAATGGGAACTTCACGTCAACATTTTTTAAAAAATTGACGTGGAGTCCCCCCCAAAATCCATACCAGACCCTTATCCAAGCATGCAACCTGGCCGGGCAGGATGGGGGAGCAACGAGTGAGCGCCCCCCCTCCTGACCCGTACCAGGCTACATGCCCTCAACATGGGGGTGTGGGTGCTTTGGGGCAGGGGGAGCTCTGCGCCTCCCACCCCAAAGCACCTTCCCGACAACCTTGGCCTATGGTTGTCGGGGTCTAAGGGCTCCCCCAGATCCTGACCCCTCCTCCATGTGAATTGGTATCTGGTACATTGTACCCCTACCCATTCACCAAAAAAGTGGCAAAACAGTAAAAATGACAGGAGACAATTTGGAACAAGTCCTTTATTAGAAAAAAAGTGTCCCCTGTTGTAATCCATCGTCAATCACGGCGCACAATGACCCGAAAAATTAAAAATAAAAAAACCCAAAACAGCTCCTCCCCGGTGGGAGGGCTCCTGCTGACTGACCTATTTTTGCTTTGACAGTTTATTTATAGTCAAGGGCAGAGCCACCCAGTGACTTAACTGAGTGACCCCGCCCCTCTGATGTCACATGACGTCAGAAGGGGCGGGGTCACCTGCTTACGTCACCAGGTGGCCCTGTCCTTGCACATACATAAACTGTCACCGCAAAGAGAGATCAGATGGCAGGAGCCCTCTCATACGGGAGGAGCTGTTTCGGTCATCGCGTGCTGTGATCTCACAATGAATTATGGGGCGCTCCGCGGTGGGCGAACTCCCCGGCGAGAGGCCCATAATGCTATAAATTCGGCGAACGGGCGAATGCCTGATGTTCGAGTGGAACTTACGTTTGACTTGAACATCTGGCCCATCCCTACTAGTGAGTGATCTTGCATCTGGTTTGACAGTGCTGGGCCTTGCCACTGTGTAAAAGGATGTAAACGGCCAGGAGGGTTCTCAAGGATACAGAATGAAAAGCTCTGGAATATCTATTGTGAACAGACAAGAGTGGATTTTTAGTTCTCTGGATTTTGTAACTCCCAGATTGGGTTCTGGAGTTCGGGGGCTTTAAAGAGTCCTGGGAAGATGAAGTCTTTATCCCTGTTCCCAGGTTTTACTGGAGCCCGGCAGGCTGTGTGTTCAGGTGGACACAGACCTTATAATCAAGGGCATGACAGTAGTTCAGGACTCACCCGAGAGACAGGAGTTTCCCTGCCTAGAGGCCAGGCTGTTGGCCAGTGCAGCAGGGAGCTGAGAGAGAGACAGATGCAGAGTCTAAAGTTTGGTGGGATGGTCTGGATGACCAAACTGAGGCCTAGAGTGGGCTGCCAGAGCAAGCCAGGAGGTGTAAAAGAATCAAGAAAGGAATGCTGAACACAATGGGAGGATAAGTCCTGAACCATATTTCCTGGCTGAAGAGGACTTTAATGACAGAAGCACTACAGTTGAGTGAAGTGAACCCCCCCCCCCCCCCGATAGCACTCTGGTCAACTGAAGCGAGGATTTCACTAATTACTCATAGCTCTAAAACGTATATGGCAACATAGCATAACATGGCCCGGAAGTCTTTTTTAGGACAGTAATGTTTTTGATATCCATGTCTCTAAAAGTATATAATAACGGAGACCAAAATCAGTAATTATTCAGTATTTGTATCAGATAACTCTGCAGATATGCCCATTTAAAATGAAACCTACCTATGAAAATCATCTTAACATTTAATTGGGAAGTAGTTGCCAACTCTTCTTTTAGCCCCCGGAGCATATGAATACTTATAAAATCTTCTGTAATTTTTTATCCCAGTAATTTGAACAACTTTTTGCTTGCATGAATATTTATGCAATGCTTGCTTTCTGTGATAGATATAAATGAAATAAGTCCTTTTTTGACTGCTCTAAAGCAGTGTTTCTAAGTAGAGTTGCATATAGGTGCATGTGTATGGTTTCTCCCCGGTTTTAGGTAAAGTGTTCTATTCTATTTCCAGATGTATGAAGAAAAGATGTAATGTGTAAAGAACATCTGTTATGGTGCAGAACACATGTGTGTGAATAGCAGATGTGCAATGATTGACGGTTTCATTTAAAGTGATACACACATTTTAAAAAGAAGTGTGAATAAAAGATGTGCAATGATTGACGGTTTGATTTAAAGTGACACACAGACTTGAAATAATTGTGCAGAAGAGATGTTCTCTGATTTCCGGTTTCATTTAAAGTGATACACACATTTTGCAGAACAGTGATATGGGTACTCCCGGCTTATTTATACTTTTTTGACACAGTTTGAAGATGATTTTAGAACAGTTCTATGGCCTCTAATGTTAATTAATACTTTTCAGACCCATTTTGAAGATGATCTCCATTTTTGCATTTTTTATGTTTTTATTTTTTTTTAAATATTTAACGTTATTTCCCTGTCCCCATTTCTTTGTAGGGCACTTGTCCCACCCTCACCCACATTTCCTTCCTTTTGCAGACCTCTAGGACCTTCCTGGGCTTTTTTACAGCATTTTTAAGATTTTGCATTAAAATTACCAGAACCCCGAACCCGAACCCGGACTTTTTTTGAAAAGTCCGGGTCCGGGTCCCGGACACCCCAAAGTTCGGTACGGACCCGAACTTTACAGTCCGGGTTCGCTCAACTCTATTTCTAAGCTTTTTTTATTCACGGCACCCTTTAAATGCATACAAATTATGTAGACGGTAGGTCTCAAATGGGGCCACGCTTCACATCAGAGTCCTTAGACCCCCCCCCATTCCTTAACTATCTCCTTTCACACCAGAGTCCTCACCCCCCTTCACATCAGATTCCTCAGCCCCTTTGTGGGTGGGTGCAGCAGCAATAACACACACTCAATCCAGATGCAGTGAAAGGAACTTGTATTGAAGTAAATGAAAAACAGTTCACAAAAAGCCTGGGGAAGGAATCCCAACCAGGAACACTCACAGATGACAGCAGCATGTAGCGGAGAAGGTCTCAGCCGAACTGGCATCGTCTGTCTGGAGGGGTGGAATGCAGCCTGGTTGGTCCGAGCCAAAGTGGAAAGGTTTTTAAGAAGAGTGGCAGATCCCTAAGCTTTCCCTACTTATCTGGAGCCTTTTCCTACTGCTATTACTGTCCCTGACAGACAGGTGACTTGCCCCTACACTACCCACACACTGAATGTGCATCAAATTCAGGAACCATAGTCTTAAATATACTCTACCTGACCCAAGATGGCCGCCAGGGTCACATGGGCTGTCAGCATCCAATTGGACTCAACAGTAACCCAGGAAACTGTAGATGAACCATGTTCCTCCTGACTTCCTCTCCCTCTGCACTACACCTGTGGTTGAGCGCCACCTGCAAGGGAGAAAACATACTGCACCTGCCTATACCTAATCACATTGGGGTCCTCAGCCCCCCTTTCACAACAGAGTTCTCAGTTTTCCCCCATTCACATCAGAGTCCTCAGCTGTCCCTTTCACATGACTGTGGCAGCATGGCAGTGGGTGGGTGGCAGAGCAGGTTTAGATGAATGCTGATGCTAACTTACATGTTGCCTACTCTGTATTAACATCATGCAATTCCAGTGTGTTGGCTCACCTGCACCATGTCAGGACATACTGGACACGACACCCATGAGAAACCCATACGGCACCCTAGAATGCCATGACACCCGAAATGCTGCTCTAAAGGATGTACCAATTTGTAGAGACTGTTAGCTTGTTTATTGTCTGCACTAACTTGCGGAATGAACATGTATATATATATACTGTATATAGTGTGTTTGGGAAAAATAAAAATAAAAACTTATTTAGTACATTTCTGTCATACATGCACATTTCTCCATGTTGTATCTCTTTAAAAGCACTGCAAGTACAGAAAAATACCTGTTAATCCTGCCAAAATATGCAAACGGCTCCTAATTTTCTTTTATGGGATGACAACATAGTGCCTCTGATGCAATGAAATTGTAAAAAATGATGTCAGACCTTCCCAGTTCTCTTCTCCTGGACTACAGAATAACCCCCTCCTCCATATTTGTCTCGGATTTGCTGGGACGGTTACACTTTTAAATGATCTGTCGTGCAATGTCTGCGTCCCAGGCCACAGCACGAGACATCCCTCAGCTGACAAGCATGGGCATCCGCAGAACTTTTTTCAGGGGGGGCATCATTTTAAGGTTGGAGGCTGCAGAGTGCGGACATAGTAAAAGAGGTGGTTAGAGGCTGCGTACAGGATACAGGAGGTGGTTGGAGGCCGCAGACATGATACAGGAGGTGGTTGGAGGCTGCGGACAGTAAAGGAGATGGTTGGAGGCTGCGGAATGCGGACATGGTACAAGAGGTGGTTGAAGGCTGTGAACATTATACAGGAGGTGGTTAGAGGCTGCGGACATGGTACAGGAGGTGGTTGAAGGCTATGGACATGGTATAGGAGGTGGTTGTAAACTGCGAAGTGTGGACATGGTACAAGAGGTGTTTAGAGGCTGCGTACAGGATACAGGAGGTGGTTGGAGGCTGCGGACATGATAAAGGAGGTGGTTGGAGGCTGCGGAGTGTGAACATGGTACAAGAGGTGGTTAGAGGCTGCGGACAGGATACAGGAGGTGGTTAGAAGCTGCAAAGTGTGGACATGGTACAAGAGTGGTTAGAGGCTACGGACAGGATACAGGACGTGTTTGGAGACTGCGGAGATGATACAGGAGGTGGTTGAAGGCTGCAGAGTGCGGACATGGTACAAGAGGTGGTTGGAGGCTGCGGACATGATACATGAGGTGGTTAGAGGATAAGGACATCACATACTGTAGATATAGCAGCCATGAATGGATGGATGGTGCAGGGGTCCGGTCTCCAAAACTCAGTGTGGCTGTGCTCACAGTGCAGTGGAGTGGTGGGAGTCTCCCTCCAGCAGCCATGGATAGATCCATGGCTGCTGGAGAGAGTCTCCCACCACTCCACTGTGAGCACAGCCACACTGAGCCCTGGAGACCGGACCCCTGCACCATACATCATGGATAGTGCAGGGGTCCAGTCTCTGTGTGGCCATGCTTACAGTAGCATGGTGGTGGGAGTCCCCACAGGCTTCAGCCGGGGGTTTGGTTATTGGGTCGGGAGGCATGTCCACTGATATGCTGCTAACTCCGAGGCAGCCAAGTGCCAACTGCTGTCCAAAAATGGCGCCAGGCAGCGCCATTATGTCATTAACTCACAGCGCTTGCGCCCGCTCAGCCGAAAGTGGCCGAGCATGTACGAGCTTGCCCGGGCCTGGCGGAGTTCCAATGTCAGCCCACAGCCATATTTTTCACAGGCAGCCACTATCCGTAATGGGCATTTACGGGCAGCTCAAAAACAGATTGCAATTTACGGGCTGCTCATAAATTTACGGAAGGTTGGCAACACTGTGCAGCAGCGGACAACTTGCTTTGGGGGGGCCCCCAATGCGGATGCCCATGTTGATAACTGCAAATGTGTTTGGGTCCATTCCATGGGCGACCAATCAGCATCTAGTGTTGGGCTGTAGGCAGCCGCTAGGTGTGTCGTTAGCACCAGTAGGCGGGTGTCAGAGAACATTAACATTTATAGGTAATAACAGAGTTTGTTGATCCAGGTTGCCTTCTGGGGAATCGAGAAGGATTTTTCCCCCCTCTGGAGCAAATTGGACCATGCTTTATATCGTTTTTTTTTGCCTTCCTCAGGATTCATTACTGATATAGCATTATGAAGGTTTTCTATTTATTTTATTTTATTGGTTGAATTAGATAGACTCTTCATTTTTTTTCAACCATAACTATACCCCACAACCTGACTAACCCTGTAACACTCAGGCAGAGGCTTTCCTGCTCTCAGTATATTGCTGTGCACAGTGGGTGCTTCTCTCAGTACTCAGTTTATTGAGTTTTCATAAACCTCAGTTTTGCTTATAAATGTAGAGCTGGTTCCTGCTTGTGTTTTTATCCGACTTTGTGATTGTCTATTTATATTTGGGGGAATTATTTTATGGGTTTCTCTGACAAGGACATTATCAACAAAAGCAAAAGATAGGAATCTAACACAGGTCTGCACAGCCCAACAATGTGTAACAATGAAGTTACCTTTACTTTTTAAAGGTAACTTGTACTGGGAAAGTACATAGGCTGCTGTTGCTTACCACCCATGGCAAATGTGACCCTCCTATCCCTTGTCTCCCATCAATGCTGACTGGGCTTGTTGCCGCTCATTGTTGTAATGTCAACATTAGGGTGACCAGATGTCCCCAGTTTCAGGGGACAGTCTCCGGATTGAGGACACTGTCCCCGGAAGAAATCTGTCCCCGGTTGTGTCCCCACTTTGCAGGGCCGGGGACATCTGGTCATCCTACTCTGGGGGTCCGCAAGCCGTCAATCACGACTGACCCGTTGATCGCAGGTAGTCATCGGGACGATCGGGAACACAGCCCCACACACAGACATTACCCCAGCTGCTGCTGCCACTCTCCGCGGAGATCGGGTGAAGCCACAGTAATGGATAGCGGATGGGGGCTGGAGCTGCTGGAATTACCTTTTTACATTAACCAGCAGGTGATTGGTTGCTGGGCAGTTCTAGCAACCAATGACCAGGTTGTTAATGTAAAATGTTGACTCTGTCAGATCCTGCCCCCGTCCTCTATCCATTACTGTGACTTCTCCCATTCTCTGCTCTGCTATACACTGGTGTAAGGTAGAAAAGTACTACCTACACACTGGCGTAAATGGGAACACAGAGGACACTACAGTTGAGGGGATGGAGGTGTGAAAGGCACAGAGGGCACTAAAAGGGGGGTATGAAGAGGACAGAGGACTTTGCACTGGGAGGGCAGAGAACATTACAGTGAGGGGGGTAAAGGGGACAGAGGAAACTGCATTGGAGGGCACAGAGGACACTACAGTATGGGGGGGTGTAGGGGACAGGGGACATTGCATGGGGGGCAGAGGACACTACAGTGGGGGGTATGTGTAGAGGACAGGAACATTGCGGGGGGGGGGCAGAGGACACTACATTGGGGGGAGGGGTGAAGGAGACAGAGGACATTGCTTTGGGGGAGGGCAGAGGACACTACAGAGGGGGTGTGTGAAGGTGACAGGGGTCACTGCAATAGTAGGAGGGGCAGAGGACCCTACCGCAGGGTGGAGTGGGGCAGAGGACACTATAGGCTGCATTGATGGGCATTGAACAGTCTGCTTTGATGGGCACTGAACAGGCTGCATTGATAAGGATTGAACAGGCTCAGCTAATGGGCACTGAACAGACTGCATTGATGGGCACTGAACAGGCTGCATTGATGGGCACTGAACAGGCTGAGCTGATGGACACTGGTATGAAATGATTTGCAGAAATAACGTATATATCATACAATCATTACAAAAACACATACCACATACACTGCATTTATCATTTGAGGAAAATATGCTTATAGAATAGTTTACTATTTGCCAATAAAAAAAAATATGGTCACCTTAGTCAACATGCCACTGCAGTCTTCTGGAGCCTAAGAGAATCCTCAATGCTGGATAGCCAATGGAAAGCATTCATGCCACCCAGAGATTGATGTGGGTGGGTACACAAGGAAGAATTATCCCCCTGTGCAGACCAGAAGATTTCGGACCCAGCATGTCATATGATACTGGATTCAGGTAATTAAATTAGACAGCTTTATAACAAAAAAATCATTCTGGTAAATGGAGGACAGTGAGAGCCAGGGGGAGGTAGAAATAAAATACACAAAAAAGAAAGAAAAACAAATGATTATATAATGTCATTTTAAGTGTTTTTTGTCTTTTTTTTCCTTTTTATGAAAAAAAAGAAGAAAGAATTAAAGTAATTCTAAAGGCTGAAGGTTCTTTTTACCTTCATGCATTCTGTGTGCAGCGCCCCCAGCCCCCTCCCAAATCCTTACCTGAGCCCTCTCTGGTCCGGCGATGTTTGCGAGAGCCTCAGCCGCATGGAGACTCTCTCTCCTCATTGGCTGAGACAGCAGCAGGAGCCCATTGGCTCCCACTGCTGTCAATCACAACCAGTGAGCCAATGAAGAGAGAGTTGGGGGGGGGTGGCTCTGTGTGTCTATTGGATGCATAGAGCAGCGGCTTAGGAGCGAGCATGCATTGGTGCCCCCAGGGCAAGCGGCTTTCTCTGGGTGAGAAGCCAGGAATGCCGGGGGGGGAACTGAAAAGAGCAATACCACTGCACAGAGCAGGTATGTACTATGTTTGTTATTTAAAAAAACAAACAAACAAAGCTTAAAAAACAAAAAACGAAACTTAAATAGTTTGCAAACAAAATGAAAATGTGTATGTAGCACCCTCCTAGGTAGGTGTTAGAGAGTGTATATAGTTTTTAGCTTTTCTGCTTAACAGAGAAGCAGACAGGCGAATGTAGGTGCTGTCTGCTTAACAGAGAGCAGTGATTGATTAGTGAGTTCTGTTCAGTGTGCTCTGATCCTGCTCATGCTGTCTTGATGTTTCACACGGATCCAATAGCAAGAAGGCATATTGGACAGTGGGAGGAAACCTAGCAGGTGAGAGCATGGATGTAGATACAGCCCTGGCTAATTAGAAGGGGATGTGGCCCACGGAATTCTGGTGCTTGTATTTAAATCTGCAGAGCACATAGGCTCGGGGTTCCAGTTCAGCCCACCTCTAAGGAGAGAAGTTCAGGTGGAGAGGAGGCTGCTGCCTCTCCCCAGCATAGGCTGCCATGCGGCCTCAGGTGACTGACCTGAGGGACTGAAGCCTTAAGGCTTCAATCTAGGGTTC
>BLSH010068609.1:1145910-1155976 GCA_018402905.1 Glandirana rugosa
CGGTCAAAAGTTAGGTATAAGACATGAGTGGGAAACCAGGTACGACCGTCTGGAATCAAACATGTCATTTGCAAATACCCTTCGACATAATTTACGGAAACGTCCTAAGTCTATGTGGTGTAGATGTCCGGAAGGAAATAGATCTACCGTCGAGTGGAGGAGTATCTTCCAATTATCTAACCAAACCTTTCTTGTTAAAAAGTACTTAGGTACGAATAATAACGATTACTATGGCAAAAGTAATGATTTTAGAACATATATTAGGGAATAGTTGGGGAGGTTTACGAACGTTTGATAACTGGAATCTGACTGACCAGACATCAAGGGTCCCTATATAGAACCAGGAGGCCTGTAGATGTGGTGTATCTGAATCCTGCAAAGGCATTTAATACAGCTTCCCATAAACGTTTACTGTACAAACTAAGGTCTGCCAGCATGGACCAAAGGGTGAGTACAGAATATGGATTGAAAACTGGCTACAGGGGCAAGTTCACAGGGTGGTGATAAATGGGGAGTACTCGGAATGGACCAGTGTGGAGAGTGAGGGCCCCCAGGGTTCTGTCATGGGACTAATCCTATTTAATTTATTCATAAACGATCTGGAGAATGGGATAAACAGTTCAATCTTGGTATTTGCAGACGATACTAAGATATGCAGGGCAATAATTTCTCTGCAGGATGTGGAAACCTTATAAGAAGATCTGAACAAAATAATGGGGTGGGCAACTACATGTCAAATTAAGTTTAATGTAGAAAAATGTAAACTAATGCATTTGGGTGCCAAAAGTATGAATGCAATCTACTCACTAGAGGGAGAGCCTCTGGGGGATTCTAGGATGGAAAAGGACCTGGGGGTCTTAGTAGATGACAAAGAAAGCATAAACAACAGGATATTGGCATGCATTTAAAAGGGGATTCATTCCAGAGATAAAACAATAATTCTCCCACTCTGGTCCGGCCGCATCTTGAGTATGCCTTCCAGTTCTGGGCTCCAGTCCTAAGGAAGGATGTGCTGGAACTGGAGAGGGTTCAGAGAAGGGCAACAAAGCTTATTAAGGGACCTTAGTTATGAGGAAAGATTACAAGCACTGAACTTATTCTCTCTGGAGAAGAGATGCTTGAGAGGGGATATGATTTCAATGTACAAATAATATGCTAGTGAACCCACAATATGGAAAAAACTTTTACGTGCAAGGGAACATAAAAAGACATGCGGCCATTCACTAAAATTAGAAGAAAAGTGGTTTAACCTTAAACTGCATAGAAGATTCTTTACTGTAGGAGCCGTGAGGATGTGGAATTCTCTTCCACAAGCAGTGGATTCAGCAGGGAGCATAGATCATTTAACCACCTCCCACCCGGCCACTGTATATATACGGCCGGGTGGGAGCTTCCCCGTTCTGACAGGACGTGCATATACGTCCTGCAGAATGGGTACTCGCAGCGCGGTCACGTGGCGTGCTGCGGCTGGATCCTGTGATCATAGGGTGGAATCTGCAGCTATGTGACAGCTCTCTGCATGAAGATGATTTCATGCAGAAAGCTCTCACAGATCGCCCCCCACACAGTGCACCAAGCACACTGATACCCCTGTCCCCATACATATAAGTGTCCCCATAAGAGAGCCCCCAAAACATCTGTATGACCCCCATCACATCTGTCACCATACACAAAACATCTGTCACAGTCCCCAAACATCTGTATGCCCCCAAAACATCTGTCACAGTCCCCAAAACATCTGTATGTCCCCGTCACATCTATCACAGTCCCCAAAACATCTGTATGTCCGCCAACACCAAATGATTTGGGTTATTTTTACCAAAGAAATGTAGCAGCATCATTTTTGGTCACAATTTATGAAGAGAAATTACTTATTTGCAAAATTTTATAACAGAAACAAAGAAAAGTGCATTGTTTTTGAAAATTTTCAGTCTTTTTTAATTTATAGCGTAAAAAATAAAAAACCCAGGGGTGATTAAATACCACCAAAAGAAAGCTCTATTTGTGTGAAAAAAATGATAAACATTTCATATGGGTACAGTGTCGCATGACCGCGCAATTGTCATTCAAACTGCAACAGCGCTGAAAGCTGAAAATTGGTCCGGGAAGGAAGGGGGTTAAAGTGCCCAGTATTGAAGTGGTTAAAAAAACTATTAGATAGGCACCTAAACGACCACAACATACAGGGATATACAATGTAATATTGACATAAAAGCACACACACAGGTTGGCCTTGGACTTTTTCAACCTCACTATGTAATTTAAAAAAAATAATACAACAAAATTGTAAAAAATAATAGATAAAATAATAAAAACAAAAATCTACTGACACCGTCCACTGCCCTACTGACACCATCCACTGGCTCCCAAAAAGCCAGATGAAAAACTAAAAAATGAAATTGTAAAAAAAAAGAATAAAATCAAATAAAATAAAAGAATACAATTTAAAATCTACTGACACCATACACTGCCATACTGACACCATCCTGCACATAATACTCACCGCTGTACACTCCGCACTCCTTACCTGCACATTATACCCACCACTATACACTCTCCACTCCTCTCCTGCACATACTACCCACCACCATACACTCTGCACTCCTCTCCTGCACATGCTACCCACCTCCATACACTCCGAACTCCTCATTTGCACATTATACCCACCGCCATACACTCCGCACTCCTCTCTTGCACATACTACCCACTGCCATACACTCCACACTCCTCTCCTGCAAATGCTACCACCTCCATACACTCCGAACTCCTCACTTGCACATTATACCCACTACCATACACTCCACACTCCTCTCCTTCACATACTACCCACCACCATACACTCCGCATTCCTTACCTGAACATACTACCCACCCCCATAAACTCCACACTCCTCTCCTGCACATACTACCCACCTCCATACACTCTGCGCTCCTCTCCTGCACATACTACCCACCTCCATACACTCTGCTCTCCTCTCCTGCACATACAACCCACCTCCATACATTCCGCACTTTTAAGTCGATCCCAGGGGCCCACTTTTTATCTTGCACACAGACCCACTCATTTCATGATACGCCCCCCGCCTCAGGTGCAACATTTAGGGGGGGCGCAAAATTATTACTGTGCCCCCCCAAGTGTGCTGTGTTCCAGTCATTGCTCTGCAGTGACACCCCCCCCCCCAGCCGCCCAGGGACTCCTGTGGTCCAGCCTGTCCCTCATGATCCCTCAGGTACAAGAGGGGGAGGGGTGGTACAAAGTGTATGGCGGCTATTGGAGCAGCTCTCAGCAGGGGATACTGATGAGCAGCTGGGTGGTGGGAACAGTACCCTCTGCTCTGGAGAGGCCTGCTTCCGATGGATTATCATGGAGAGGCGAGCAACCGAATCTACAACCGATCTACACTGTACATATGTGGGGGGGTGTGAGTTTTGCAGGAATCAGTGTAGGGACCAGATGGGTCAGTGTAGTGGTCAGTGTATGGATCAAGTAGGTCAGTGTAGGGATCAGGTAGGTCAGTATAGGGATCAGATAGGTCAGTGTAGTGGTCAGTGGCAGGATCAGGTAGGTCAGTGTAGGGATCAGGTAAGTTAGTGTATTAGTCAGTGTAGGGATCAGGTAGGCCAGTGTAGGAATAAGGTAGGTCAATGTAGTGATTAGGTAGGTCAGTATAGTGGTCAGTATAGGAATCAAGTAGGTCATTGTAGTGGTCAGCAAAGGGATCAAGTAGGTCAGTTTAGGGATCAGGTAGGTCAGTGCAGGGATCAGGTAGGTCAGTGCAGGGCAGGTAGGTCAGTGCAGGGATCAGGTAGGCTAGTGTAGGAATCAGGTAGGTCAGTGTAGTGGTTAGGTAGAGCAGTATAATTGTTAGTATAGGAATCGGGTAGGTCAGTGTAGTGGTCAGTGTAGGGATTAGGTAGGTCAAAGTAGGAATCAGGTAGGTTAGTGTAGTGGTCAGTGTAGGAATCAGGTGGGTCAGTGTAGTGGACAGTGTAGGGATCAGGTAGATCAGTGTAGTGGTCAGGTAGGTCAGTGTTGTGGACAGTGTAGGGATCAGGCAGGTCAGTGTAGAACTCAGGTAGGTTAGTGTAGTGGTCAGTGTAAGTATCAGGTAAGTCAGTGTAGCGGTCAGTGTAGGGATCAGGTAGGCCAGTATGGAAATCAGGTAGGTCAGTGTAGGGATGGGATAAGTCAAAGTAGGGATCAGGTAGGTCAGTATAGTGGTCAGCGTAGGAATCAGGTAGGTTAGTGCAGTGGTCAGGTAGGTCAGTGTAGAAATCAGGTAGGTCAGTACAGTGGTCAGGTTGCCTTGTCCCAGGTGCTGAAAACCCACGCTACGCCACTGACTGTATATATAATATTAAAAAATATTTCAAAATATGCGTATAAAATAGTTTACCATTGGCCAAAAAAAAAAGAAATGTACCCAGATTTAATTATAAAAATCTGGTCACCTTAAGCTAAAGGAGACACTGGCTAGGGTCTTGAAGAAAAAGTCCACTTCTGCTACAAAGGGATTTGTCCATTCCATACAAATGCTGCATGGTTCACAGGCCAGCCATCAGAAATTTTGGGACCGCTTACACAGCTTTAGACCTGACCCCCCCCCCCCCCTCGGGTCTGACCACCAACCATCCCACCATATCTACCCACTGGCCATCTCACCAAATCCACCCACTGGCCAGGGGTGTACACATGTTGCAACCACAGTAGGAATTATACACCCTGTCACACTTACCAGGTGTAGCCTGCCAAGCATAATCCATTCATTGAATGGGGCCACTCTGCAAACACCCTGCAGCTGTGTGCAATGCATGCTAGTGTGGGATACAAGGGGTTAAAGCAGGTGGTGAAAAGGTGACAAAATGCCTCCTCACTGCCTGCTTCAGCCCCTTAGTCACTGCACAAGGTTGCTATATTTCTTTTAAGTGTGGCAGGGTGTACAATTCTTGTTGTAACATGTGTAGTGGGGTGCAGTTACGGGGTGGTAAAAAACAGGGTTAATCTATGGGGATTTTACCTCCCCCAAACTGCAAATGTAAACAATTTCTTACTGTCCTGAGCCCCATATCATAGTTGCCTTTTAGGGGATGCCGTGGGAGAAGAACAGAGAGGGACGCTCTACAACAAGGACAGAGAGAGATGCCAGGACTGAGAGGGACGCAGTACGATGAGGACAAAGAGGGATGCCAGGGACAGAGAGGGATGCAGTGTGTAACGAGGACAGAGAGGGATACCAGGGACAGAGAGGGACACAGTACGACGAGGACAGAGAGGGATGCCGGGGACAGAGAGGGACGCAGTACGACGAGGACAGAGAGGGATGCCAGGGACAGAGAGGGACACTGTGCAGACAGGGACAAAGAAGGATGCCATGGGGGTATCAGAGAGGAACACTGTGGGAGGACGGGGTAGGACACAGGGGGACACTGTGGGGGGAGCTAGGAGGATGCAGGGGGGCACCGTGGGGTGGGGGAGGGGAGGACACAGGGGGACACCGTGGGTGGGGGGAGGAGGACACTATTGGGCATGAAGGACACAGGGGTTCACCGTGGTGAGGGAGAACACAGGGTGACACCATGGCTGAGGGAGGGAAGGACAGCGTGGGGGGTTGAGGACACAGGGTGTCACCATGGTGGGTGGAGGACACAGGGGGACACCGTGGTGGGCGGAGGACACAGGGGGACACCGTGGGTGGGGCAAGGAGAGTATCATAGGACCTCCTGCGGTCCTGTTGGGGCCTCTGCATCTGTACTGGCTGCTGCTCCCTCCCCCCCCCCCCCCATGCCAGCACTGGTGTCCCTAGACTCCAGTAAAAAAAAAAAACAGTGCACAGACAGCACAGCCTCACCGATGCAATAAGACCTCGTGTTGAACCATAGGTGCTGGAGGTCCCAAACTTGGATCAGTTTTGGTCCAGGGGGCCCTCTCTATGTGACCCAAGTTTGGTATTTATATCGCTTATGGTTCAGGAGAACAGTGTCCCCAAACCGGGTGCACCTAGGGTTGCCACCTGTCCAGGATTCACCCAGACAGTTCGGGTTTGGAATCATGCGACCGGGTTTCAGACTGCCTGAAACCCGGACACATTATTCAGACTGGACTATGGCTTCCTAGCAGGGTTGTTGGCTGCAGTTGTCTAAGCTGAGAGCGTCTGTTACACTCTCTTTCACACTGCTTAACGCCAGCACTAACAATCTCCCCACCCAAACACACACACAGATGGGAGAGGAGAGAGGGCTTGATCTTCAACTCTTCCTCCCATCCCTACCCCTCTGTGTCTGCAGACACTCCAATCCCTGGAGCTGTGCCTCAGAAAAGGAAAATGGGGGCCGGAAATTTGATGTCCAGCAGCCTCTGATACATCTGGATGAGAGGCGCTGACTGCCAAAGGGTGAGTGAGCTCACCATCCATCCCTGTCTGTGACTGAATTTTCCCCCTTCTCTCTCCTGCCTCTGAGTCAGTACATTAAGGTAAATCATAGTTCTCAGAGCACCCTTTACATCAGAGTTCCTTTTTTTAGCAGAGGCCACAGAGTTTTCCCTTAAATCAGAGTCTACAGAGTCCCCCCTTACAGTGAAAGGGAACTCTGCGAGATCAGATGTAACAGGGGAACTCTAAATTCAGATGTAAAAGGGGAACTCTGTGGACTCTGATGTAAAGGGGGACGTTTCTTATTAACTTCATATGATTAGAAATGTTATTTAATTGCAAAATATATGTATAGTTTATACTAAAAAAAATAATTGCTGTGCGCTGTTAAAGTGTTCAGGTTTAACTTGAAGAAAAGGTGGCAACCCTAGGTGCACCCCTCCCATTGACTCCAATGTTAAGTCCGAAATTCACTCGACAATTGCCGGTCAATGACTGCTCAATTTGATGACCCGGTACGGCCGAACCATAGGTGCTGGAGATCCCAAACTTGGACCAGTTGTTGCCCAATGGCCCCTCTCCATCTGTCCCACATTTGGTATTTTTATCAGCTATGGTTTGGGAGAACAGTGTCCCCAAAATGGGTGTCCCCCTCCCATATACTCCAATGTTAAGTCTGAAATTCACCCGACAAATGCCGGTCAATGACCGCTCACTTTGGGTACCCAGTATGGCCGAACCATAGGTGCTGGAGATCCCAAACTTGGACCAGTTGTTGCCCAGGGGGGCCTCCCCATGTGAGTCAAATGTGGTATTTTATCGCTATGGTTCAGGAGAACGGTGTCCCCCTCCCATCCCAAATCATTAGTAAGACCTCATCTGGAATATGCAGTTCAGTTTTGGGCACCAGTTCTCAAAAAGGATATCGGGGAACTGGAGAAAGTGCAGAGAAGGGCAACCAAACAAATAAGAGGCATGGAGGAGCTCAGCTATGAGGAAAGATTAGAGGAACTTAACTTATTCTCTCTTGAGAAGAGGAGATTAAAGGGGGATATCATCAACATGTACAAATACATAAGTGGTCCATATAGTGAACTTGGTGTTGAGTTATTCACTTTAAGGACATCAAAAAGGATTAGGGGGCACTCTATACCTCTACAGGAAAAAAGATTTAGTCTCCAAATACAGAAAGGTTTTTTGACAGTTAGAGCTGTAAAAATGTGGAATAGACTCCCTCCAGAGGTGGTTTTGGCCAGCACAGTAGATTGCTTTAAAAAAGCCTGGATTCTTTCCTTAAAGTAAATAATATAACTGGGTACTAGCATTTTTAAGTAAAGTTGATCCAGGGAAAATCTGATTGCCTCTCTGGGATCAGGATTTCTTTTCCCCGCTATAGCGATTTGGATCACGCTTTACTGGGAATTTTTGCCTTCCCCTGGATCAACTGTGGGTGAAGGATTGCATATGGGATTGTGTGGTTATATATAATTTTTCTATTTTTTTTTCTTTTTTGCTTGAACTAGATGGACTAGATGGACGGGGGGATAGGGGGTTGTACCGCTACATGCATAGTGGGCGTTTTTTTCAGGGTTTAAAACAGCTGGTGAGGAGGTCACAAAGACCTGTGGCGAATGGCTCTTCAGAGGGCATCACTAGTGTAAACAAGCCCATACAGTGACCAACAGTGCTTTTACAAAGCTTTAAAGGGATGTGCAAGCACCTCTAGGGTCTGCACTTTAAACATGCTTGGGAAAACTTTTTTAGTTACAGTTGTACTTCCAACATAATTACCTTCGCTGACATTAACCTATTCCTTGATGTCCTGGGTAGTCCAGGTAAAGTACAATCTTAGCTTGAGCAACTTCTTTAACCACTTCCTGACCGCCCGCCGTCACAAAGTGGCTCAATATCGCGAATCGCCATCACCTGATGGCAGGCGCGGGAGTGAGTGTCGTGGCCGCATGCGCGCCGCCGGAGGCGTGAGCTCACTGTGTAGAGGGGAGCCAATCAGTGGGGGGGAGGGCTCGATGTCCACCGGCTACCCGCAATCGCTCTCCCACAGTGACAGAATGGGGGTCCATGTATGTAAACACACGGATCTCCGTTCTGACAGGGGAGAGGAGTGTGATCCTATGCTCCCTGTATATGGGAGCAGAGATCACTCTCCTCCCCCAATCAGCGCAGCCCCCACACAGTTAGAAACACATCCCAGGGAACACACTTAACCCTTTGATCGCCCCTAGTGTTAACCCCTTCCCTGCCAGTGACATTTATACAGTAATCAGTGCATTTTCATAGCACTGATTGCTGTATAAATGCCAATGGTCCCAAAAAAGTGTTATGTCCACTGCAATGTCGCAGTCCCGCTAAGCAGATCACCGCCATTACTATTAAAAAAAAAAATAAAAATAAAAACCCCATAAATGAATTTTCATAGTTTGTAAAAGCGGCAACTTTTGCGCAAACCAATCAATGTACGCCGATTGCAATTTTTTTTACCAAAAATATGAGGAAGTATATATATCGCCAAAAATGATGAATAAATTAGTTTTTTTTCACAATTGTCGCTCTTTTTTTGTTTATAACAGTGATCAGAAGTGATGCAGAGGTGATCAAATACTACCAAAAGAAAGCTCTATTTGTGGGAAAAAAAGGGCGCAAATTTTGTTTGGGTACAACGTTGCAAGGCCACGCAATTGTCAGTTAAAGCGACACAGTGCCGAATCGCAAAAAGGGCTCTAGTTCTAAAGTGGGAAAACCTTCCGGGGCTGAAGTGCTTAACAAAAGCAGAAACGTTCCTGGTGTATGTAAACACAACTGACACCTTCCTCAGTCCCATTAGGACCATAAGTGTCTACATCTCTGGTGCCCAACCTGCACCCAAGGGAAGCATGCGTCCCTTTGATGTATGATGTGCGACACATGGACCTCAGTAGTCTGTAGTAGAAACATTCATTTGAAAAATAGCATTGATCTCTACAGGCCATGTAACTTGTTCCTAGCTTTGCATTTACTTCTACCGCATATCCCCAGATAAAAATGTAGCATGTCTACACTTTCTGACCCTCATTTCCGCTATGAGGTCTGCAGTCTCTGACAGTCCTCTCAAGCATTACATATATTGACCATTACATGCAGCCCTTTGGTGATGTCAGGGACAGGGCCGGCTCTACCACTAGGCGGAGTAGGCGGCTGCCTAGGGCGCCACTACCACCAGGGGCGCCCATCCGCTGTTGATCCGTCATTGCTCTGCATCAATCACTCATGTCACTGGAGAGCCGTGGCTGGCAGCACCCCAGGGTGGTAAAATGAGGCGGATCCAGGGGCACAGGTGCGGGCCTGTGGACCATGGCTAAAGAAATGGGTAGAGAGGCTCTGCAAAAAATCTCTGCCTCCGCCACCTCCATCGTATAAATTGACAGGCCAAAGGGGCTGGAGTCAGGGGCAGAGCCAAAGGGGGGCGGCAAAATAAGGTTTTGCCTAGGGTGTCAAAAATCCTTGCACCAGCCCTGGTCAGGGACTGCATTTGAGGCCCCCTTTAGCTCATAAGTTGACAACCACTGGTCCACATAAAGTCATTTTTTTTATATTAAAATGTAAAAAATATGCTTTGCTCTCAGTTATACCAAAACCTGAACAAGAAACCAAACATCAGTGAATGCAAAGCAGCAAACATGTAGTCCAACACAAACCTTT
>BLSH010068609.1:1187524-1198634 GCA_018402905.1 Glandirana rugosa
TCCTACCCAGCTGTGCTCACCCAGCCATCCATCCATGCTCACCCACCAAGCCATGCTCACCCATCCATCCTCACCCACCCAGCCATGCTCACCCAGCCATCCATCCATGTTCACCCATCCATCCATCCATGCTCACCAAGTCATCCATCCATGCTCACCCACCCAACCGTGCTCACCCAGCCATCCACCCATGCTCACCCATCCATCCATCCATGCTCACCCACCCAGCCATGCTCACCCATCCATCCATCCATGCTCACACACCCAGCAGTGCTCAGTCATCCCCATCCATGCTCATCCATGCTCAGTCATCCTCATCCATGCTCATCCATCCCCATCCATGCTCATCCATCACCATCCGTGCTCAGTCATCCTCATCCATCCTCAGTCATCCCCATCCGTACTCAGTCATCGTCTTCCATGCTCAGTCATCCCCATCTGTGCTCATCGATCCTTATTCGTGCTCAGTTATCTCATCCGTGCTCATCCATCCCCATCCGTGCACATCCATCCCCATCTATGCTCAATCATCCCCATCCGTGCTCAGTCATCCCCATCCGCGCGCATCCATCCCCATCCACGGCTCATCCACCCCGTAACTTAGCTCATTTGTGCCTCATTCATGCTCATCCATACCACATCAGTTGTCATCCGTGACACATCCATGCCACTACAGTGCCCATTCGTGCCACTACAGTGCCCATCTGTGCCACTACACTGCCCATCTGTGCCATTACAGTGCCCATCTGTGCCACTACAGTGCCCATCTGTGCCACTATAGTGCCCATCCGTGCCACTACACTGCTCATCCATGCCACTACACTACCCATCCATGTCACTACAGTGCCTATCCATGTCACCACAGTGCCTCACAATAGTGTAAATGGTAGTCAAATTAGATTTGAAATGTATGCCCCTAGATCACCTGACGGTGCTCCCTGCATGTTGGGCCTCTGTATGTGGCCAGGCTGTGTAAAAGTGTCACATATGTGGTATCGCCATACTTGGGAGGAGTAGCAGAATATATTTTGGGGTGTAATTTTTGCTATGTACATGCTGTGTGTTAGAAATATTGTATAAATGGACAACTTTGTGTAAAAAAAAATGAGTTTTCATTTTCTTTCCACATTTTCCAAAAATTTTGTTCAAAAGACTCATGTTGGGCCTCTGTATGTGGCCAGGCTGTGTAAAAGTCTCACACATGTGGTATCGCCATACTCAGGAGGAGTAGCATAATGTGTTTTGGGGTGTAATTTGTGGTATGCATATGCTGGGTGTGAGAAATAACCTGTTAACATATGACAATTTTGTGAAAAAAAAAGAGAAAAAAAAATCTTCATTTTGCAAAGAATTGGGGGAAAAAATTACAACTTCAAAAAATTCACCATGCCTCTTACTAAATACCTTGGAATGTCTACTTTCCAAAAAGTGGTCATTTGGGGGATATTTGTACTTTCCTGGCTTATTAGGGTCTCAAGAATTGAGATAGGCCGTCAGTACATCGGGTGTGATCAGTATTCAGTGATCTTCTTCTTCCCATGTTGACACGATGCAATCTCCTTCACGAATGCCCTCTCCGCTGTGTGCTGTGCCTTATATTGGCATGGGGCGGGGCCACCCGCTGACATCACCCGGAGGCCCTGCCCCCATGATGTCACAGCTCCGCCCCAGGATGTGATTATCCTGAGGACGTCAATAGACGTCCAATCAGGATAATGACCCCCCCGCCCGGCCGTCATTTGTCAATAGGCCGGGCGGGAAGTGGTTAATCATGATTAAAATCACTGCTACTGAAAAAAAATGATTGATTTAAAAACTTTTTATTGCATTGATACATGTCCCCTGGGGCAGGACCCGGTTCCCCACACACTTTTTATGGCAATAACTTGCTTATAAGCCTTTTGATTTTTCATGTAGACTTTAACAGTGTTTTTTATCTGTTCGCATGTTCTGGTGCAAACCGAACCGGGGGGTGTTAGGCCTATCCCTATTGATCACTGTAAGGGGGCACTTCTCCATTGATCACCAATAAAAGGGGGTATTTTTCCTCTGACCACCAATGTCAGGGAGCGCTTCTCCACTGATCACCTATCTAACATTGACCAACATTGACCACTAAGGGGGCATGATAACTGACCTCCAAAGTAAGTATTACATCTTCACTAGCCAGAATTGTAACTGAGGCACTTCTACCGTGTTTCCCCCGAAAATAAGCCCGGGTCATATATTGATTTTGGCAACAAAAGACCCAGTAGAGCTTATTTTTGGGGTAGGGCTTGTCATGCCTGTCAGTAATCCCCAGTGGCCAGTGGAACCATATAAAAGTGGCTGAAGAACTCCAGAATGCACTGTATTACAGTATCACACAATGAAAACTGTACCTTTTCACGTGTGACAAACATCTTTCCATAGCGCCGCTCCTGTGACCTGCCGGAGCACTGCAGAGTGAGGAGGGTCTGAGATCCCCCACTGACAGCTGGCAGAAGAGAAGAGCAGCGAGATATCAGCTGATCGCCGTTTGGTGCTTCCATGGCTCACCGTAGCTCTCCTCCCGGCTCCGAGCACTGGGGGGGGGGGGCGAAATCCCCTGCTGACAGCTGGGAGAAGTGGAGGAGAGCAGCGGGAGGCCAGCTGAATGCTGAGCGGCGCTATACCAAAGGCACCCGGCACAAACAGATCCACATCACATACCACTGCTATACAGTGCATTCCCAGGATTCCACAACCACCTTAAACTAGGTCTTATTTTTGGGGAAACACGGTATGACCAATGTAAGAAAGGCCTTCCACACTGAACTTTAATTTAACCACTTACGGACCGCCCACCGTCATTGTACATCGTTGCTTTGCCATGGAATACCGTTGTTATTGTAGCAGATAGCTACCATAACCCCGGTATTGTTTTTTTCAGCGGGCGGTCCTCTTTCAAATAAAAGTGGTCTCTGCGCCACCAGATCACTTTTATCAGGGGCGGGAGAGGACCCCCTTCCCGCCACTTTACGGTCATCTTCACCGCTTATCGGATCCGTCATTAGCAGCGGAGACGATTGGGTCTGCTCCCCTCACTGCCTGGATGCCAAGTGAGGGCAAGATGGCGTCTGCTCGGCTCCATGGCATTGAAGGGCAGAAATAACGTTTGACATGCTCTTAAAGGAGACATTTTTCTTTTCAAGTGACATTTTTTTTTTTTTATATTGCAAAGTGTAAATATGAGATCTGAGGACTTTTTGACCCCAGATCCCATATTTAAGAGGTCCTGTCATGCTGTTTTTCTATTACAAGGAATGTTTACATAGGAATAAAAGTGACCAACATTTTTTTTAAAAAGACAGTGTAAACATAAAAAGTAAAAAAAATAAGAAAAAAAATTTAAAGTGCCCCATCCTGCTCGTACGCACAAGCAAAACGCATACGTAAGTCCCGCCCGCATATGAAAACGGTGTTTAAACCACACATGTGAGGTATCATTGTGATCGTTAGAGTGAGAGCAATAGACCTCCTCAGTAACTCAGAACTGGTAACCTTCAGAAATTTTTAAACTTTGCAGATGGAGATTTTTAAGTGCCAAAGTTTGTTGCTTTTCTATGAGTGAGCGCAATTTTGAAGCATGACATGCCAGATATCAATTTACTTGGCGTAACATTATCTTTCACAATATAGAAAAAAATTGGCTTAACTTTACTGTTGTATTATTTTTTTATTCAAAAAAATGATTTTTTTCCAAAATAATTGCGCTTTTAAGACCGCTGCGCAAATACAGTGTGACATAAAGTATTGCAACGACCGCCATTTTATTCTCCAGGGTGTTAGGAAAAATATATATAATGTTTGGGGGTTATAAGTAATTTTCTAGCAAAAAACAATGATTTTAACTTGTAAACACCGAATCTCAGAAAGAGGCTCTGTCCTTAAGTGGTTGAAAGATAACTAAAGGCAAAACTTTTGTTTTCCTTTTGCATAGAGCAGGCAGGGATTAGAATACCTTTTCTTGCTGTCTGTATCCCCATTAGGGAGAGTTACCCTCTCTATTTGTTCTGTTTACCTTTATCAGTGAAAGTGAATGGGAATAAAGGGGAAATCTTCCTATGGGGACATTAGTTCCAGTGACCCTGGGGACAACTAGAGAAAACATATATAGGGGTTCTAACCCACCCTTACTATATTCAATTTTTTTAAACATTTTTACCTTTAGTTCTACTTTAAGATGGTAGGGAGAAGAAGTTCAGGACCAACCTGCCTGCGAGTCCAATCGCCATATTTACATTCTCTCCAACCACCCTTATCTTTCAATGAATCTGTTTTAGGCTGAACATTATTCATTGTAAGCTTGTCCTATCCACCCCATCTCCCCTGTCACAACATGATGACATATGGAGCTGCAGCATTTAAACATTGCACTGAGCACATGCTAACTAGTTCAAAATAAACTTCTGGAAAAGGAGCACTACTATGTTAAGAAATCTGTTGTAAACAGTATAACTGTTTCAAAATTGCAAAAGCTATAAAAAGTACCTTACTCTTCGTATAAGTTCAATTTACAGCAGTAAAATGCATAGATTTTGTTGAAAGATAACTCATTTTAAGTAACAATCCATTTTAATACTGTGTGCTTAGATCACATCTATGCACTATTGCTTAGCAAAGCTAAAAAATAGGACATGTAACATGTAACGCAAACCCCCTCAAGGGCCGCTGAATTCTGGGTCCCCCTTCTTCTGCACAGCCAGGCAACACACATATTTGGCAAGCACACAGTTAGTAAACCAGTCCAAGGGCTTTGTTTTTGATGTTTATTGGGGTAAACAACTTGGATGGGGCATAGGGAGGTATAGGATGCCCAGAACTATTTTGAAAAGAACGTTTGAGGACAACTGCCATTACTATAAACTGTTATCATACCAGGCTACTGCCCAACAGACTCGCAACAGAATCCAACACTGATCCCAGCACTGGTCCTTTAACCAATAAATCTTCCCAAGCAGGGAGTGAAGGTCTGGCAATAGCTGTCCGTCCTGATTGGCCTAAACATCCTGGAATCTCTCTCCACATGGCCAGGCTGTACAATATTTAAGGGCCATCTCCCCACCTTCTGGGATGTCCCTACCCAGGGATTGGCAGAGATCTCTTGAATATATAGGCTCTCATCTCCATATCCCCACCCACTCAATGTCCGCTGGCGACCCGCGATGCAAACACGGCGGTTCCCCACTCTGTGAGGAGGGACCTGACAGATCTACTGATCCCTGTATGGGATCAGTTAGATCTGTCATGCCCCTGGCAGCCCAGCCCCCACACAGTTAGAACACATCCAGGGAACACAGTTAACCCCTAGATTGCCCCCTGCAGATTAGCCCCTTCCCTGCCAGTGACATTTGATTTCTGATCGCTGTATAAATGTCAGTGGTCCCAAAAAAAGTGTCAAAAATGTCCGACATGTCCGCCGCAATACCACAGTCCCGATAAAAATCGCAGATCGCCGACATTACTAGTAAAAAAAAAAATTGTAAAAACACAATAAATTTACTCTCATGGTTTGTAAATGTGGCAACTTTTGTGCAAACTAATCAATAAACGCTGATTGCGATTTTTTTTTACCACAGATATGTAGAAGAATATATATCGGTTAAAACTGATGAATACATTTTTTTTATATATATATTTTTTTTCAAAATTGACGCTCTTTTTTTTGTTTATAGCGGTGATCAGAAGTGACGCAGAGGGGATCAAATACCACCAAAAGAAAGCTCTATTTGTGGGAAAAAAAGGATGCCAATTTTGTTTGGGTACAACATTGCATGACCGCGCAATTGTCAGTTAAAACAATGCAGTGCCGAATCGCAAAAAAGTGCTCTGGTCCTAATGTGGGAAATCTTTCCGGGGCTGAAGTGGTTAAAGGGTAACTCCACTTTTATGGGGAAAAAATGAGCAAATAAAAAAAAAATGATATAGCGTATACAACTGTGACACAAGCCATATTGGAATTAAATGTCATTAAAAATTACCTTTCCTTTTCAATCTTTAGTACTGTAATTTTCTGTAAAATGCAATGCAATATGGCAACCTGGAGGTGTTCTGTACACAGATGGTATACAGAACACTCCCCAGAAATGTCATTTGCTGCTTGTGTGATTGGCTCATTGATTTTTGGTTAGATACTCTCAAAGGGAAATCAAATCACAATCACGTCTGGCCAGGGTTTCCAGGCTGGGTTTTTTATTTATCCCACCTGCTTTTGCAAGAAGCTTCCAGAATATAGGACAGGGAGAGTCAACTGACCAGCATAAATATTTTTCATGCTCCAGCCAATCCCTAGAAGGTGGCATCCAGAAGGCATAATGTTTAATTCCGGGTACCACTAATAGGCCTCCAGCATACATTTACCAGCACATGTACATTATCAAGTCCAACACTTCATTCCGCAACCTTCCCAACTGAGCCAGGTTCCAGTTCAAAAGATAGGCAATTGGTAGTAAGAAAAGGTAAGTCCAGTAGATTTTTTTAAGGTTTTACTTCAGGAGCTTCAAGGTAGACAACTTCAGGTTATACAGCTTCTCACCAAAATGGTAGCAGTCATCGGCACTTTCTGAGGTCAGACAATTTGTGTCCTGTTCCCCTACTCCATCCTATCCAGGGCACGAGGGACTCTCCGGGTATGGCCAAGCTGGAAAACCAATCACTGGAAGTACTACATCTCTGTAGATTAAGCCCCACCAAGTCCCATGGAGGCCAGCTTTGGAGTTCCACTCCTGCTCTCTCAACTTCTTGCTGAAACTCCTCCCACACTCTCATGTAACCCACTATTAATCTATAGGAAGTTCGCTGCCTAGTGGTCAAACAAATCATGGTACCATCATCTTCTTACATGCTGCCATAGTGCCTCCTAAACTCCCATAGTGGCCCACAGTGCTCCAAGGCCCCCTAGGAGCCCTCAGCCTTCACCGTGCCCTCCAACCTCCCACAGTGCTACACAGCTTTCCACAGTGACCCCCAGCCTGCTGCAAAGCATCCAGCCTATCACAGTGCCCTCAACCTTCAACAGTCTCCCACAGTGCTGCCCATCCTCCCACAGTGCCCCCCAGTCTGCTGCAGAGCCTCCAGTCCCCCATAGTGCTCCCAAACAGTGTCCCGCAGTGCCCCCCCAGCCCTCTCCAGAAATTTCTTTCCTTGATGCAGAGTCCCCTAAACCCATCCACAACTTCCAACCCCCCACAGTGACACCCAGCCTGATCCAGAGCCTTCCAGCATACAATATCATGCCCACAGCCTTAGGTCATCTCTTGTGTCATGTCCACAGTCTCTGCCCATCTCTCTTCTACCATAGCTGCAGTCTTTGACCATCTCTTGCATTGTGGTCATAGTCTCTAACCATCTCTTGTATCATATCCACAGTCTCCTGTATCATGGCTTTGGTCTCTGACTATATCATCTTGTATGTCTGTTGTCTCGGAGATAAAATATTCAGCTAGTTTTATGTACCGCCCTTGAATGATGTAAAGGGGCTGCCCCCATATCAAGAAAGTTGACCACCACTGATATAGTGTGTGACTTGATGGACAGCTTTAGGTCTGCTGATATTACATCCAAGATGGTGGTACCAATCAGCAGTCTCAAGGTTTTTGGATGTCTACGCAAGGGAGGCTTTAACAGGTAAATAACATGCATAACATACTTGTTAAATGTCCATCTAATCTTATGGAAATGCTTCGGTTAAAATAAATGGTCTAATAACAGGGCCTTGTTAAAGTAAGCCTTTCTTTCTAAAAATGCTAGTAACCTGGCTTTTTATCAACAAGGCACCTTCAGCAAGGGCATAGGGTCTGATGAATGGTTACAGCAAAAAGAACCGGCACACTGAAGTACGATATCCAATAAATTTATTCCATGCCCATAAAAATACAGCACGCGCAGACACGTTTCGGCTTGTAGCCTTGTTCACAGCATTAGCATAGGGTCTGATGAATGTTCAGGGATTTCAGCTACAACCGAAATGCTCTGGATATAAAACCAGATGATAGCGCAATTGGTGAAAATGTGCACGTCCCTCTCACTTCACATAGTTAGCGAGGTTGAAAAAGGACACAAGCCCATCAAGTCCAACCTATGTGTGTGCTTTTATGTCAGTATTACATTGTGTATCCCTCAATGTTGTGGCCCCTTAGGTGCCCATCTAATAGTTTTTTTTAATTATCTATGCTCCCAGCTGAAACCACGGTTTGTGGAAGAGAATTCCACATTCTCACTGCTCTTACCATAAAGAACCCTCTATGCAGTTTAAGGTTAAACCACCTTTCTTCTAGTTTTAGTGAATGGCCGCATGTCTTTGTGTACTCACTTGCTTGGCATAGTTTTGTCCCTATTGTGGGGTCACTAGTACAGTATTTGTACCCTGAAATCATATCCCCTCTCAAGCGTCTCTTCTCCAGAGAAAATAAGTTCAGTGCTTGTGATCTTTCCTCATAACTAAGGTCCTCCAATCCCTTAATTAGCTTCGTTGCCCTTCTCTGAACTCTTTCCAGTTCCAGGACATCCTTTCTGAGTACTGGTGCCCAGAACTGGACTGCATACTCCAGGTGCGGCCTCACCAGAGACTTGTAGAGTGGGAGAATTATTGATTTATCCCTGGAGTTAATCCCTTTCTTGATGCATGCCAACATTTTGTTTGCGTTGCTTGCCGCAGCTTGGCATTGCATTCCATTGCTGATCCTGTTCTCTATTAGGACCTCTAGGTCTTTTTCCATCCTAGATTCGCCCAGAGGCTCTCCCCCTAGTGAGTAGTTTGCATTCATATTCTTGGTACCCAAATGCATTATTTTACATTTTTAAACCTCATTTGCCACTTATCTGCCCACCCCCTTAATTTGTTTAGATCTTCTTGCAAGGTTTTCACATCCTTTGGAGAAATTATTGCCCTGCTTAGCTTGGTATCATCCGCAAATATTGAGATTGAGCTGTTTATCCCATCCTCCAGATCGTTTATGAATAAATTCAATAGAATTGGGCCCAGGACAGATCCCTGGGGAAACCCACTTTCTACACCAGTCCATTCCGAGTACTCCCCATTTATCCCCACCCTCTGGACTCGCCCCTGTAACCAGTTTTCAGTCCATGTACTCACCCTTTAATCCATGCTGACAGACCTTAGTTTGTACATTAAGCGTTTTTGGAGAACTGTATCAAATGCTTTTACAAAATCAAGATACACCACGTCTACAGGCCTTATTTTATCTAGATGGCAATTCACCTCCTCATAGAAGGTTAATAGATTGGTTTGGCAAGAACGATCCTTCATGAAACCGTGCTGATTACTGCTAATGATACCGTTTTCATTACAATAATCTTGTATATCCACTTCCACACCGCACGCAGCATATTTACTGCGGCAGTGTGGACATGTCCCGCGAATCGCCGTCAATAAATGGCGATTTGCGGAGTGGCAGCTAGGGGGCGCGCAGGCCCGCCGGCTTGGGCGGACCCGATGTCCGCCGCGATGAGCTGCCACAGCAAAAGTACGGGGAACCGCCGATGTAAACACGGCGGTTCACTGCTCTGTCAGTGGGGACATAGGAGATCTACTGATTCCTGTCACTGGGATCAGTTAGATCTGTTATGTCCATAACAGCCCAGCCCCCTCACAGTTAGAACACATGCAGGGAACACAGTTAACCCCTAGATCTCCCCCTGCAGGTGAACCCCTTCACTGCTAATGACATTTATATAGTTATCGGTGGACATTTAAATTTCTGATCGCTGTAAAAATGTCATGGGTCCCAAAATAGTGTTAAAATGGTCCGACGTGTCTGCTGCAATATCGCAGTACCGCTAAAAATCGCAGATCGCCGCCATTACTAGTAAAAAATAAAAACCCCAGAAATGAATTCTCATCATTCGTAAACTTTTGCGCAAACCAATCAATAAATGCCGATTGCGATTTTTTTTTACCAAAAATATGAAAAACATTTTTTTTATATTTTCTTTTGGAATTGTATTTTAGCAAAAAGTAAGAAAAACTTTTTTTTTTGCAAAATTGTTGCTCTTTTTTTGTTTATAGTGGCGATCAGAAATGACTCAGAGGTGATCAAATACCACCAAAAGAAAGCTCTATTTTTGGGGGAAAAAAGGACGCAAATTTTGTTTGAGTACAATGTCGCACGACCGTGCAATTGTCAGTTAAAGCGAAGCAGTGCCGAATCGCAAAAGTGCTCTGGTCCTAACGTGGAAAATCCTTCCGGGGGTGAAGTGGATATAATCCCTTATTATTCCCTCCAAGAGCTTGTGTATTATTGATGTTAAGCTAACTGGCCTGTAGTTCCCAGGGACGTATCTTGGTCCTTTTTTATATATTGGTGCTACATTGGCTTTTCTCCAATCAGCTGGTATCATACCAGTCAGTACAGGGCTGTCTTTAACATTGATTGGACCCTGAGCAAACATTGCATTGGGCCCCCCCTCCCCGTGTGGTAGGTGCAGAGTTCAAGGGTGAGGTAGGTGTGGGGTGAGGTAGGTGCCAGGGCCATCTTAATAGCATCATGGGCCCCTGGGCAAAGTAATGCACTAGGGCCCCCACAAGCCTGCACTACCGCTCACCAAACGCAACCCATTTAAATAAAAGGGTCTGCGCTGCAAGTTCTGACAACTGGGGGTGATGCAGCATTTAGAGCAGGGGTAGGCAACCTTTGAGAGGTGGAGATCTACTTGAACAACATAAAAGATCAAAGATCACCAGGGGGTAAATAAATTAACTAGCAAGTAAATAGTAAGGATGACACTAGGAACATTTAGAAAACTTATAATAAAACTAATGTCATTATAAAAATATAAACTTAGCCTGACTTCAGTGAGCAACTAGCTTCAGGCCTGAATGTAGGGCGGTGAATTAAGGTCAGTAATAGATAGGGCGGTGTATAGAGGTCAATAATAGGTAGGGTAGTGTATAGCAGTCAGTATTAGGTAGGGCGGTGTATAGAGGTCAGTAATAGGTAGGGTAGTGTATAGCGGTCAGTAATAGGTAGGGCGGTGTATAGAGGTCAGTAATAGGTAGGGCGGTGTATAGAGGTCAGTAATAGCTAGGGCAATGTATAGAGGTCAGTAATAGGTCTGTCTCTTATACACA
>BLSH010068609.1:1204023-1215674 GCA_018402905.1 Glandirana rugosa
CAGGGGTGAGGTGGGTGCAGAGTGCAGGGGTGAGGTGGGTGCAGAGTGCAGGGTGAGGTGGGTGGTGGGTGCAGAGTGCAGGGTGAGGTGGGTGCAGGGTGAGGAGGGTGCAGAGTTCAGGGTGTGGTGGGTGCAGAGTGCAGTGGGTGCAGGGTGAGGTGGGTGCAAAGTGCAGGATGAAGTGGGTGCAGGGTGAGGTAGTTGCAGAGTGCATGGCTCCCCCCAATTCCAGTACAGAGCTCCACTCTCCTCCTCCCAAAAAATCCCCACCCCCTCCCTCCCCCGGATTCCCATTCAGAGTTTTCATCTGTCCCAAATGCTACTCACAACATGTGTCTGATGAAGCGATGTCCGTGCAGCCTGCCTGCCGATCCCAGAGGTAGCTCCCTCTGTGAAGATTTCCGCCCCCTTCCTCCTCTGCTCACATGTGACAGTGTAGTGTACCTGAGATCAGAGCGGCGGCAAAGAGTGGAGCACTGTCACTTGGAAATACAGAAGCAGCGCTTCTGTATGTGACAGTAGCGACCATTGCGACCAGCGCTGGAGGTGATCGAATTCAGGCAGGCAGCGTGGGGCTTAAGGGGCAGGCAGAGCAGGGCCCCCAAACAATGACAAGGCCCTGGGCAACTGCCCCTCTTGCCCTGTGGTAAAGACGGCCCTGAGTCAGTAGACTGTTCTTAAAAGATAGGTACAAGGGTCTGGCAATTTCTTGACTGAGTTCCTTAAGGACCCTCAGGTGCAAGCCATCTGGTCCCGGTGACTTATGAACGTTAAGTTTTTCAAGTCTATTCCTAATTTTATACTCAGTTAGCCATGAGGGTGCTTCCTGTGACGTGTCATGAGGACCAACATTGTAGTTTTGGCTACTTGAGCCCCCTGTTTCCTTCATGAATACTGAGGAGAAAAATACATTTAACACCTTTGCCATCTCTCCATCCTTTGTAATCAGATTCCCTTCATCATTCTTTATGGGGCCAATATCTGCTGAACTCCCTCTCTTACTATTTATATACTTAAA
This sequence comes from Glandirana rugosa, assembly GCA_018402905.1. Classification (NCBI taxonomy): domain Eukaryota; kingdom Metazoa; phylum Chordata; class Amphibia; order Anura; family Ranidae; genus Glandirana; species Glandirana rugosa. Next base: position 1,205,042 of record BLSH010068609.1, read on the forward strand.
GAATTTCTTGGGATTCTTTTTACTCTCCTCTGCTATGTGCCTTTCATGTTCTATCTTAGCCGCCCTGATTGCACCCTTACATTCCTTATTGCACACCTTATAAAGATGGAATTCTGACCGGGACCCCTCAGCCCTGTATTTTTTGAAGGCCTTCTTCTTTGCTTTTATATGTGCTTTTACGTCTGAGTTAAGCCACCCTGGTATTTTATTAGTTCTTTTAAATGAATTTCCCATTGGGATACACTGGCTAATACATTTGTTTAGTATGTTCTTGCTCTTCTTTTTCCACCACGTTCTTTGTTCCTAGAATTTTATCCTAGTTAACATCTTCCAGCAAGGAGCGTAGTTTATGGAAGTTGGCTCTCTTAAAATTCAGTGTCTTTGTATTCCCCTTATGTTTCCTATTTGTGTACTTTATACTGAAACAAATTGACCTGTGATCGCTATTACCTAGATTGCCCCTTACTGCCATAGCTGTGATCAGGTCTGTGTTGTTAGTAATCAGAAGGTCTAATAATGCTTTTTTCTTGCTGGTGCATTTACCATCTGACCCATGAAATTGTCCTGCAGGACATTTAGGATATGGCGAGCCTTAGCTGAGTGCGCAGACTCTGCCCAGTCTATATCTGGATAATTAAAATCCCCCATTATAATGACACTTTCCATCTTTGCCGCTATTCCAAATTGTGATAGGAGGTCTGCCTCCCCCTCTTCCCTCTGGTTAGGAGGCCTATAGCATATTCCCAGTATTACTTTCCCCTTGGTATCTTCCCTTTGTAGCTCTGCCCATAAGCATTCAACCTCCTCCCTTGATCTACTAGTAATGTCTTCCCTCACATTTACTTTTACATCATTTTTTATATACAGGCATACCCCTCCCCCTTTTTTACCCTCCCTAACTCTGCAATATAGGGAATACCCCTGAATGGTAGCCAGCCAATCATGAGAGCTGTTGAACAAAGTCTCTGAAATTCCCACAAAATTGAATTCCTCTTCGTACGGTAGCAGCTCTAGTTCTCCCATCTTGTCTGCCAGACTCCTGGAGAAGCCATGTAGTTTTGTCCGGGTGCTTACTGCTTCCTTGTTGGGTATTCCTCGGTTGCATATAGGACTTGTTACGCTACTTACCACGGGTTTAGGTTCTTTATTCGGCCTACCACTGCTGCCCCCAATACTACCCTCTGAACTATGTTCCCCTCTGGCTATTTCTAAGTCTGGACCCTCCCCCCCATTGCCTAGTTTAAAAGCCCCTCTAACTTGTCAGCCATCCTCATTCCCAGCCAGTCTGCACCTTCCCCATTTCGGTGCAGTCCATCCTTTCTAAAGAGCTCGTAACCGATTGAGATATCGGCCCAGTTCTCCAGGAACCCAAAACCCTCCTTTCTACACCAGCTCTTTAGCCACTTGTTAACTTCCCTAATCCTCAATTTTGCTCCTAGGTCCCTAAAATCTTTTTTTTTTAGGACACTCCACCGTCCTCTAACTTTGTCATTGATGCCAACATGCACCATGACAGCTGGGTCTTCCCCAGCCCCTCCCACTAATCTGTCCACCAGATCCGTGATGTGCCTAACCTGAGTGCCCGGTAAACAGCATACAGTTCGGCGCTGCAGGTCTTTGTGACAGATTGCCCTCTTTGTGTTTCTGAGAATTGAGTCCCCTGCCACCACAATCTCTCTTTCCTTTCCCCTGGTTTTATCCCCACCCTCACTGGAGTAGTTACTCCTCTGGCAGCTAGGGGCACCTCTCTGCTCCAGTGATGCTGGTCCCTGACTGGTTTCTGCAATATCACACAATGGGGCGTACTTATTGGGATGTTCCAGCCCAGGAAAAGCCTCCTTGACTATTTCCCTTCTACCCTTCCTGAGTGTAACCCAGCTACACTGTTCTGGTGCCTTCGCCTCTTTGTCTCTACCCACCTCTGTGCTGGCCCCTGCTGGCACCTGCCGGGTACGATCCCAACTCTCCTTTAGTATGGAGAGTCTTCTTAGTATTGACAGCTGCTTCCCTAGATTCAGAACCTGGGTTTCCAGGGAAATAACATGCTTACATTTTGTACAGCAGTATTCACCCTTGATCGAATGATCAAGGAATGCATACATGCCACAAGATGTACACCGAGTCGCATCTCCACACCCGCTGGGCATCGTACCTTCTAATTTAGTGGGGACTGGGAATTATACTCTGTCCGATTAACTAACAGCTAGCTTCCTGACTCTAATGACAAAGAACAAAAAGTGCGCCTCTAAGTGCAGTATTGAAGTAAAAACATAATTTATTAAAAGTGGTAAAAACCTACTCACAATGGTAGTAATCAGGTAAGTGTTGCAGTTTCAAGCCACTGCTGGCTGTGTGGGAGTCCTGGAGGAGGTGCTCCTGGGGTGAAGAAGGAACTGCCTGGCGGTGATGCCGTGGGAAGGAAGCATCGGTGGCTCCCGGCGTTTCCTCCTCCTAGCCACTGATGGAAGTACCGTTCGTTCCCAGCAGAGAGCCAAAGAAGAAGACGCTGAAGAAGCTGACGTTGACCGATTTTATGAAGATCTACAACACCTTTTAGAACTAACTCCAATTATACCCTTCTCATAATGGGAGATTGGAATTCTAAAGTAGGAAGTCAAAGCATATCTTGAACCAGATATCCTGGAGAGTGAGGTCAAGTGGGCCTTAGAAAGCAGCGGAAGTGATGGTATCCCAGCTGAGTTCCTAAAATCCTTGTCAAGCTTACTTATTTTTCACAAGTGGTAAATATTGACACCAATTCACTGATCCTTCAACCTTCCAACCGTGCAGGGAATAGCATCAGTGTGGAAACACCAATATGGAGCAGATCTTCAATCCTGGGGATTAGAGGTCTTATTTTTGAGTCCAAAATAGCACATGGAGCTCTCTCAGATTTCCTCCACTGAGATCCAGGATCAAGCTCAATTACTATAGAAGTTTGGTTACTTCCCAAAGGTGCAGCCTTGCCAGTGCTACAGAGTCAGTTCACCTACTACGAATAGTTCCATCATCCACACCTTCACCCACCGTGTGTACAGACTCTTTGATCTCCAGTTCATACAGCATCTTAGGTACATAGGGAGAGTCCAACAAAAACTTACTTAGGACTGCGCTACAAACACACTGTTTTATTCCTGACTCTAATACTCACAGTACACGTGTCCTCACAGCACGCAGGCACTCACTGCAAACAGGTACTCCCCACACACAGGTACTCCCCCACACACAGGTACTCCCCCACACAGGTACTCCCCCACACAGGTACTCCCCTCACAAAGGAGGATGTATTGTAAGTGTCTTATTAATATCAAAGTGATTGTGGAGTCATAGTTGCTACTTTACCTGAGGCCCCATCTGTCTTAAGCTAGCCATACACCAGTAGATTTTCAAACAAATGTTTGGAAGAATATTCTCAGTAATGATTTGATGAAAGTCATTAGATATTTTCCCATACTTTTATTGCGTGAGCACAAAAAAGTATTTTTATTGTTGGAACGTGTAAGGTTTTTTTTTTTTTAAGAATTCACCAGGCCCTGGTCTCAAAAGGGTTGAGAACAACTGCAATAAAGGGGCCCAATTAAAACCTGAAACACCTAATATATAACAACATATCAATTTTGAACTAGGATAGTTGCTGTGACGTAAATCAATATCACGGCCATAGGAAAAGAATATTCAAATGACTCAACTTATGTAACTCATTTGTGTGTCGGTGTAGGAACAGAACAATTTATTCTTGCTAGTACAAGCTATTCCAAACAGGCACACATTTTCCCACTATTTCACCTGTTTTGACCACTGATTGCAGGTTTTGATGCTTGATGGAGCACAGTAATTATCTTGGCACATTTTGACAGAACACTCACAGTCACTCAGTTAGGAAAAGTACAGATACAATTTAGGAAAATAGTTTAAAATTGGGGGGAGCTATTAAGTATTATTTGTATATATATATATATATATATATATATATATATATATATATATATATATATATATATATATATATATCTCAATATATATAGCAACATATCTAATTCCTATATATTGTAGAAGGTCTGCAGTCCCAAGTCTACAGGTATATTTAAGGAAACTCAAGGGGCACTTTCAGTCTTGTGTCACAGCCAGTGTCGGGACAAGGTCTGCCTGTGTCCAGGGAAGGCAAATCTTGAGTGAGGAGATGATGGGGCAAAAAGCAGCAGTCAAAGCTTGCTGTGTTAAAATGTATGTAGCAATGTGGCATGTGGTAAAATAGCACCCATAGTTGTGATACAGTTTGGTGAAAAGAAGAGTTTAAAACTGGTTCACAAATATGGGGCATACAGCAGCAAATGAAAAAATGACCCTGCACCAGTGGTGTAACTGGAAGGAAAAAATGTCCCTGTGCAAGTGCTATCACTGGAAGAAAAAAGAAATCTCCAGCTGAGTACCCGAGTACCTGTCGCCATCCCATCTGAGTACCCGAGTACCTGTTACCATCCCATCTGAGTACCCGAGTACCTGTCACCAGCCCATCTGCGTACATGTCACCAAACCATCAGAGTACCCGAGTACCTGTCACCAGACCATCAGCGTACCAGAGTACCTGTCCCCTGCCCATATGAGTATTCGAGTACCTGTCACCAGCCCATCAGAGTACCTGAGTACCTGTCACCAGCACATCAAAGTACCTGAGCACATGTCACCTGCCCATCAGAGAACCTGAGTACCTGTCACCAGCCCACCAAAGTACCTGAGTACCTCTCACCTGCCCATTAGAGTACCCAAGTACCTGTCACCAGACCTTCAGCGTACCCAAGTACCTGTCACCTGCCCATCTGAGTACCCGAGTGCCTGTCACCAGCCCATCAACATACCCGAGTACCTGTCACCTGCCCATCTGAGTACCCGATTACCTGTCACCAGCCCATCAGAGTACCCGAGTACCTGTCATCTGCTCATCTGAGTACCCGAGTACCTGTCACCAGCCCATCAGAGTACCCAATTACCTGTCACTAGCTCATCAGGGTACTCGAGTACCTGTCACCAGCCCTTCAGATTACCCGAGTACCTGTCACCAACCCATCTAAGTAACCTCTGCAGCCCATCAGAATACCTGAGTACCTATCTGCAGCCCATGCCTCATAGAATAGTTTGCTTTCCAAAATGGGGTCATTTTGTGGGTAATTCCACTGTCCTGGTGCTCCAGGGCCTTCAAAAGTGTGATAGGTATGAATGAAATTTTATGTGTAATTTATGCTCCTAGAAGCCTGACGGTGCTCCCTGCATGTTCGGCCTCTGTATGTGGCCAGGGTGTGAAAAAGTCTCACGTATGTGGTATTGCCATACTCAGGACGAGTAGCAGAATATATTTTCGGGGGTTATTTTTGCTATATACATGCTATGTGTTAGAAATATCATATAAATTGACCATGTTGTGAAAAAAAATAAGCTTTCATTTTCTTTCCACGTTTTCCGAAGACTTGTGGAAAAAATGAACTTTACAAAAGATTCATAATGCCTCATAGAATATACATTGGGATGTTTGCTTTCCAAAATGGGGTCATTTTGTGGGTAATTCTATTGTCCTGGTGCTGCAGGGCCTTCCAAAGTGTAATAGGTGGTAAGGAAATCATATGTGTAATTTATGCTTCTAGAACGCCTGACGGTGCTCCCTACATGTTGGACCTCTCTATATGGCCAGGCTATTTAAAGGTTTCACACATGTGGTATCACCATACTCGGGATGAGTAGCAGAATATATTTTGGGAGGGTAATTTTTGCTATGTACATGCTATGAGTTAGAAATATCTTATAAATTGACCACTTTGTGTAAAAATAAAAGCGTTTTCATTTTCTTTCCACATTTTTCGAAGACTTGTGGAAAAAAAATAACCATTCAAAAGACTCATAATGCCTCATAGATTATACGTTGGGGTGTTTGCTTTACAAAATTGGGTCATTTTGTGGGTAATTCCATAGTCCAGGTGCTCCAGGGCCTTCAAAAGTGTAATAGGTCGTTAGGGAATTAGATGAGAAAATTCTGCTCCTAGAATGCATGACGGTGCTCCCTGCATGTTGGACCTCTCTATGTGGCCAGGCTGTGAAAAAGTCTCAGACATGTGGTATCGCTATACTCGGGGAGAGTAGCAGAATGTATTTTGGGGTGTAATTGGAAGTATGCATATGCTGCGTGTGAGAAATAACTTGTTGTAATGACAATTTTGAGCAAAAAATAAAAAAATAATAATTTCTTAATTTTCCGAAGAATTGTGGGAAAAAAGTACAACTTCAAAAAACTTGCCATGCCTCATACTAAATACCTTGGAATGTCTACTTTTCAAAAAGGGGTCATTTGGGGGGTATTTGTACTTTCCTGACAATTCAGGGCCTCAAGAAATGAGATAGACCATCAGTACATAAGGTGTGACCAATTTTCAATGATTGGCACCAAAGCTTGTAGACTCTATAACTTTCACACAGACCAAATAATATACACGTATATGGGTTATTTTTACCAAAGATAGGTAGCAGTATAGGGTTTTGCCCAAATTTATGAAAAAAAAATTACTTATTTGCAAAATTTTATCATAGAAACTAAAAAAATTTTTTTTTCCCAAAATTTTTGCACTTTTTTCACTTATGTCACAAAAAATAAAAAACCCAGAGGTTATTAAATACCACCAAAAGAAAGCTCTATTTGTGTGAAAATAAAAGATACAAATTTTGTTTGGGTACAGTGTAGCATGAGAGAGTAATTGTCATTCAAAGTGTGAGAGCGCTGAAAGCTGAAAATTGGTCTGGGCAGGAAGGGGGTATAAACGTCCGGTATTGAAGTGGTTAAAGTGAATAACTCAACACCAAGTTCACTATATGGACCACTTATGTATTTGTACATGTTGATCATATACCCCCTTAACTTCCTCTTCTCAAGAGAGAATAAATTCAGATCCTCTAATCTTTTCTCATAGCTGAGCTCCTCCATGCCTCTTATCAGTTTGGTTTCCCTTCTCTGCACTTTCTCCAGTTCCCCAATATCCTTTTTGATGCCCAAAACTGAACTGCATATTCCACATAAGGTATTACTAATGATTTGTACAGGGGCAAAATGATGTCTCTATCTCTGGAGTCCATACCTATCTTAATACAAGAAAGGATTTTGCTTGCTTTGGAAACTGCAGCTTGGCATTGCATGCCATTATTAAGCTTATGATCTACCAAAACCCCCAGATCCTTCTCCACTGTGGATTCCCCCAGTTGAACTCCCCCTAGTATGTAAAGGAGGGAGGTTAACCACTTCCTGTCCGCCACATAGCAGAATGAAAGTGGTTGCATTATCCTGACTGGGCATCATATGAGGTCCATCAGAGTAAGCCGCTAGCGCACGCCCACGGTGGCGCGCTACACGGCGATCAGTGGTGTGATGTGTCAGTCTGACACACTGCATTTTCGATCCCTGTAAAGAGCCTATGACATATACTCTTTACCATGTGATGAGCTGTGTTCAATCACAGCTCATCACATGGTAACCAGGAAGTGCAGTTTATCGGCTTTTCCTCTACTCACCCTAACAAGGCACAAGTAGAGGAGAGCTGATCGGCTGCTCTCCTGACAGGGGGATCTGCGCTGATAATCAGCGCATTGATTATCAGTGCAGACTCATCGAGGGGGCCCACTAGAGCCCACCAGGGATGCCCACTAGAGCCCACCAGGAATACCTACTAAAACCCAAAAGGGATGCCCACTTGTGCCCACCAGAGATACCAATAAAATGCCAATCTGTGCTCATCAGTGATTGCCTGTCTATGCCTCCTAATCAGTGCTGCCTATCAGTGCCATCTATTAGTGATCGTCAGTGCTGTCCGTCAGTGCTGTCCGTCAGTGCTACCTGTCAGTGCCCATCAGTGCCACCTATAAGTGCCCACCAGTGCTGCCTATCAGTGTCCATCAGTGCTGAATATCAGTGTCACCTATCAGTGCCCATCAGTGCTGCTTATCAGTGCCGCCTATCAGTGCCAGTCAGTGCTGCATATAAGTGCCTCTTCATCAGTGCCCATCAGTGCCACCTCATTGGTGCCCTTCAGTGCCACCTCAACAGTGCCACCACATCAGTGCCACCTAATCAGTGCCTGTCAGTGCTGCATATAAGTGCCTCATCATCAGTGTCCATCAATGCCACCTCATCAGTGCCCGTCAGTGCAGCCTCATCAGTGCTCATCAGTGAAGGAGGAAACTTAATTTTATAAAAGAAATGAGAAACTTTTTTTTTTTTTTCAAAATTTTCTGTCTTTTTTATTTATAGCGAAAAAAATAAACAACCCAGTGATGATCAACCAAAAGAAAGCTCTATTTGTGGGGAAAAAAAATGATAAAAAGTTTGTTTGAGTACAGTGTTGCATGACCACGCAATTGTCATTCAAAATGTGACAATGCTGGAAATTGAAAATTGGCCTGGGCAGGAAGGGGGTGAAAGTGCCCTGTACGTGGTTAAGGGGCTTTTGGGGGTTCTGAGGAGAAGAGGGGAAGTCTACGGTTGGGTTGTCCCTACAACCTCAGTGTACTCACTAATGTTCAGACCTCCTCAGTGTGGCACCCACCAAGAATGTTGTTGAGGTGCCTGCTCCTTCTGACAGGAGTGTCACTTTTTGTGCTGCCATCGGGGCCCCTTCAGACACCAGTTAGTGTTTCCCTATTGGCCTGTTATAGCAGAGATATCTAGCAGTCTCATATTGTGATGCAATCTTGTAATGTGTTTCCAGTCTGTGACTGTTCTTGAATCATGTTCCTAGCCTCCAACAACTCATATATCATGTTCACAGTCTCTGACAATCTCCTGCAGAGAGATATCTGCAGTCATTGACCATCTCTTGTATCATGCCCTTAGTAACTGCCGCGGACTGACCATTTGGGCACTCGGGAATTGCCTGAAGGCCCGGGGCCAGTAGGGGCCCTCCCCTGACATGACTGTGTTGCCGACATCCGGAGCAGCTCTGGTGTTAACGCTCTGCTATCTCTAGCTCTGCATATTTCTCGGGCAACTCTGACTCTACTCTTCCTCCCGCACTCCTCTGGACATGACAAGTAGAAGAGCCGTGACTGAGTATACACTCGCTCTCACATCTATCCAGCCTCAGTGTCTCTGTCTGTTGTAGGCAGCCCCTGCCATATGTGATCCTCCCCCCCTCCTCTCCCTATACTTGAAGATGGACATTCCATGGATAGGGAATCTCTGATCTTTCCTGTATCCCCCTTCCCCCCCTTTGCTCGGACTGGAGGTTAAACACTGTCACTGCACAGGCTCCTTTCCAGCCAGCAATCCTCCTGCATTCTCTGCATGCCTGGTGCTTTAAATATTTCTGAGCTCCCTTAACCACTTCAGCCCTGTAAGATTTACCCCCCTTCATGACCAGGCCATTTTTTTGTGATACGGCACTGCATTACTTTAACTGACAATTGCGTTGACTCTGTACCCACATAAAATTGATGTCCTTTTTTCCCCACAAATAGTGCTTTCTTTTGGTCGCATTTGATCACTTCTGCGGTTTTTATTTTTTGTGCTAGAAACAAAAAAAAAAAAAAACAATTTTGAAAAATAAAATGTTTTTTACTTTCTGCTATAAAACATCCAATAAAACATGTAAAAAATCCCACTTCTTCATTAACCACTTGCCGACCGCCGATCGGCGATTGACGGCGGCAAAGTGGCTCGTTCCCGCAAATCGCCGTCATACGACGGCGGCTGCGGGAACGTGTATAGTGAGCGCGCGCGCGCCGCCGGAGGCGCGCCCGCGCGCTCACTGTGTTCAGGGGGGGCCAGGGAGCGGGTGCGGCGGCTTCGATTGCCGCCGGCCACCCGCGATGCCCCCCCCGGCGCGAATGAGCGGAGGTCCGTGTATGTAAACACGGACCTCCGCTCTGTGTGAGGGGGAAGGGCTGTGATCACAGCCTTCCTTTACGTGAAGGCTGTGATAACTTCCCTTCCCCTGTTAGGGCATCCCCCATACAGTTAGAACACGCCCAGGGAACATAGTTAACCCTTAGCGCGCCCCCTGCAGGTTAACCCCTTCACTGCCAATGACATTTACACAGTAATCAGTGCATTTTTATAGCACTGATCGCTGTATAAATGCCAATGGTCCCAAAAAAGTGTCAAAATGTTCCGCCATGTCCGCTGAAATATCGCAGTACCGCAAAAAAATCGCAGATCGCCGCCATTTTTAGTAAAAAATAAAAAAAAATTAAAAACCCCAAAAATGAATTCTCATCATCCGTAAACGCGACCACTTTTGCGCAAACCAATCCATAAACGCCGATTGCGATTTTTTTTATCACAAATATGAGGAAGAATATAAATCGGCCAAAAACGGTTAAAAAAATGTTTTTTTATATTTTTTTTTTGGATTTGTATTTTAGGAAAAAGTAAGAAATTTGTTTTTTTTTGCAAAATTGTCGCTCTTCTTTTGTTTATAGCGGCGATCAGAAATGACGCAGCGGTGATCAAATACCACCAAAAGAAAGCTCTGTTTGTGGGAAAAAAAGGACGCAAATTTCGTTTGGGTACAACGTCGCACGACCGCGCAATTGTCAGTTAAAGCGACGTAGCGCCGAATCGCAAAAAGGGCTCCGGTCCTAAAGCTGGAAATCCTTCCGGGGC
>BLSH010068609.1:1244524-1264510 GCA_018402905.1 Glandirana rugosa
TTGAACACCAAAGTCTCAAGGAGGTACATTACGAACATACGTTCAAGTAACGGTATTGTTTTTGTAATGGTGGGGAGAGAGATTAAAGTTGTCAGAATCGGGATCCCCTGTACATACTTATCTTTTTTTTCAAATATTTAGCTAACAAAAAAAGTCCTCGTCACCAAAATTATTACCAATTTCACTTTTTTTGTTTGTTTTTGTTGGGTGTCTTTTATAAGGAAATTGGTGAAATCGGGGCCTTCCTAAAGTGCGAAATCCTAGTCTCGTAAAAAACGCTAAGCCGTGACGCAGCGAAATTGACTGTTAACGCACCAGCACGTTACAATATGGGTTTGTTTTAAACGCAGGAAAAAATGGGTGTTTATCTCGAAATAAAACCACCATAAACTAGAGGAGACGCAGTAAAGACTAGCGGCAATATTTATTTTTTTCTCGCTGTTAAAACGTTTTATTGGTCCCCTAGGGCTAAGACTGTTGAAATTAGAGAGAGGGGTGGTAATGTTTTTGTTATGGCAATGAACTTGCATACAAGCATTACATGGAGGAACTCTGAAACCACAAGTTCCATCCCAGCTGACATCCGGTGCTTAGAACATGTGATCTGAGAGGCATCATCCCAGGCAAATAGAGTTCGGATGTGTGTAGATTTACTCCAGGTTTGTGAGAGTTGAAGTCGTAATTGCGAGTTATTTTAAGACACTGCTGGAGTAGATTTGGGAGGTAAAGTAAATCAGAGCCTAAGGCTCCATTTCCACTAGTGCAACTTGTCATGCAACTATGGACACGTAAAGTCACATGACAAGTCACCCGTGGCCATCTATATGACTTTGAAAATCAGCGACTTTGAAAGGGTACATGCACTACTTTGATGTGACTTTAATCCTAGAGTTTAAAGTTGCATCAAAGTCGCACTCTAAATCACGCGTCTTTGGGGTCACAATAGTGGGAACGTAGACTAAGGCTCTGTTTCCACTAGGGTGACTTTGGACACACAAAGTCACATATCAAGTCACAGCCAATTGATTTTAATAGCACCCGTTCCAATCTATGCGACTTTGAAAATCAGCGACTTTGAAAAGGTACCTGCACTACTTTCATGCGACTTTGATCCAGAGAGTGTAATGTTGCATCGGGGTCGCAATAGTGGAAAAGTAGACTAAGGCTCTGTTTCTGCTAGTGTGACTTGTCATGTGACTTTGGACACACAAAGTAGCATGACATTTCACAGCCCATTGATTTCAATGGCACCTGTTCCAATCTATGCAACTTTGAAAATCAGCGACTTTGAAAAGGTACCTGCAATGCTTTGATGCGACTTTGATCTAGAGAGTGTAAAGTTGGACAGGTTACACAGGGTCTTCTCTTCCTGGTGGCTAGAAATGGGAATGGTGAGTGAAAAAAAGGGGTAAGCTTGGGCTGGGCTGCAATTAAAGCTAATGTTTGGGTATGGAAATTTTTAAGTTGTTATCTTGGCCCAGCTTGGACCAATGAAGGTATGCATGTGTCATACCTGTGGGATTCCAATGGAAGCCGGAAATCACTATAGTAGGCACCACTACTTCACACTACTACTTCAGTGATCTCCACTGGCTTCCAGGTCAGGAACAGGAAGTCGCTTGGCACAGGCACCATTCAGAGAACACTTTGCAATTTCTCAATGGAATGCAAAGGATTCTCTGATTGGACATGATGGAGAGATGGATGGGTGACATAACTATACATAACAATTATTTATAGCCCACGGGACTTTAACGAGTCACACTACGAAAGTATACAATATATACAATAAGAAAGTTTATTACAAAACAGGAAAAAATTACTTACACATATATGATAAAACACATTGTCATACATGTATACCAACAATGAAAACGCATCAATAAATGGCATTAAAACCTCAAAGATAGAAAGCCTTGCATTAACATAGGTCATCTGTGCTAATGTTCTCCATCATCCTGGATGGTCTGTGCTAGTATTCTCTACGCGTTTCGTGAGATAAAAAAACTTGCTTCCTCAGGAGAAACACAGAGAGATATCTGGAGATAAAAACAACCCATAAAAAGGTATATATATATATATATATATATATATATATATATATATATATATATACATATATGGTATATTAGTATGGTTCACTCATGATTAAAATCAACCATACTAACTATATGCAAGAAAGTAAAAACTCTTTATGTGCGCCGATGCCCTATGCATTTTTTGGGCGTTGTGACTGAAAGCATTAGAGCAAGAAGATCAACACAACAGCCAAACAACTAACATTTGCAGAGTAAGTCAGCAATGATGGCTTCCAAGGTTAACCGCTGGGGCCTATGTGCATCTGTGCTTTGCTTTTAATACACCCCTGTTAATGCACACTACATTAAGGCAGACCATGCATTTGAAGGTGCTGTACACACTAAAAAAAAGTGCAGGCATTATTTTTAGGTGCTTTGGTGCAATTGGATATTATTCACAATGAATATCACCACAGCACATCAACGTGCATTGCCACACATCTCACTCTACAAATGATGTCAGAGTTTTTCCTTTTAGTTTTCAAGACGTTTGTTCCATACCAGATAGCTTTTTAAATCAATGGTTTATTATACATTTTATTTTCTTTAGATCAAAAAAGCCTTTAATTAGCATATATACTGTATGTGTGTGTATAGCCCTGGCTGGCAGCCCCTTAAGGCTGGGTTCACATATGTGCAGCAGCGGGTACGTGCCTGGGGTCCGTGTCGTGCGTGTCTGTTAACCGGTTCAGGACCAGACCCAAACACACAGAGGACCCTTCTGCAATCTGCTCTGTGGCTGCCCCAGACCTGTGTAAACTGGCTCCATTAAGAGCTGGTCACACTTACCTGTCATGCAAATTGGATACAGAGAAACCTGCATCCAATTTGCATATATGTGAACCCTGCCTTAAACGACAGGCGCCACGCAGGCTGGGCAAATTTCTCATGACTATGCTGCAGCTTGGTTCTCTTTTCTCTGAGCCTTTTGATGGACAGGAGGAAAACTGACTGACAGCATGTGTAGAAGAACACAATTGAGTAGAAAGGATGCACACCCCATTAAAGCAATAGAGAAAATAGGAAGTGATTCCCCCAGGGGTTTTTTAGCAGCAAAGTATTGTATGTACAAACATTTATGAAAAAGTGAGCTCTGGTTGCAAATTATAGAACATAGTCCATCAACTAAGTGGCACTAATAAAATGGCGGATGTACTTAAAGGACAAAAGTCCTGCCGCCAATGGTACACAATGCGTTTTGACCCAATAAAGTCGTGGTCTTCTTCAGGGGAATTTATTTTCTCTGCAAAATACATCAAAAGCTTAGAATTGTAACATGTCATGTTATACAATTGCCCATATGGACACATGTAGTATATTTACCGCTAGTAGATGATGAAAAATCTTGCAACCAGGGACTGGTTAAAAATTCATCCAAAACATTCCATGGGCTGTTCTCATTGCTCCCAAGACTAGGATCAAGAGAGAACTATCTTGCAAGGAACCACACTATTGATTATCCCAAAGAACGGGGCAAAGAGCCACCTGTTATGCAATTTCCAAAGGGCAAAAATAAATGACAATTTTTTGTTTCTCATGCAATGGATGGGTGCAACGGATGCCAAACAGGGGTGGTATAAAAAAAAAATATATATATATATATATATATATATATATATAATGTATAATGAGTGAAAAATGAGTGAATGTGATTGTGCTGTCCAGTTAGTATGTGCTTGTGTTAATTTCTACCACCTCGGCAGTAACTAATTATATAATGATATAAATTCAATGTACCGGTAAGTAAAAATAAATTTAAATAAATTTGAATTAAAAGTGAGTAAGAGTAGGTGGGTACAGATGTGTGACTCTAGGGTGAATAAAAACACCCTGAGCAACTAAAATATGTGTATCTGTGTTGTGTGACTGTGCTGAAGGTGAATATTGGTATGACAGGACCATGCTAAGTGAAAGCCAAAAACGCCAGGCCTACCCGCGGTATGGCCATCGTAAAAAAACACCAACAAAAACTATGGACCAAAAAGCCAAAAACAAATTACAAATAAGGGGGAGGTGAGCCCCACAATTATCAATATTACCATATCAAACTGAGTTGTCTGGTATGGCTGACACTTTAAGCACAAATAGTTATGAAGTGTCTTGTTACTCCATATGGCCAATAGTGAAGGTATGTGAGACATGATGAATCCGTGTATTGTGCTCACTAAAAGAAAGAAGGTGAAATGTATAAATAGTAAATCAATTTTTTCGTTTAATTCTATGGTCATAGCACTGCCATATCTAAGCACAGTATATAGCAGGCCCACCTGACCAACAATTCAAAAATGAGCATATATAAAATAGGATAAAATGGATGAAATAAAATAAAATAAAATAAAATGTAACAATTAGAAGCATTGCCTGTATAGGAATGATGGAAGTCAAGTGTACTTACATCTACCTCCCAAGGTGCACCTCAGCACATCCACTCATTCTGCCTGTAGGAGTATCATATGGGTCAAAACATGGGGATTTATATACCCTCTTATGCTCTAAATTATAGAGTACTAATTAAGAAATTGAACACAGGTGTCCCCTGCCCTGCTCCTCCAGGAATTGCAGCCGCAAACACAGCCGCCGCATGGTTTCCCCGGCATCCCGGAAGGACGCTACTGTCACATAATAAATATTCTCTTCCTATTTTCTCAGACTGACAGCATTAGCAGTCGTTAAACTGAGCTGTGCCCTCCAAACAGAGGAGAGAAGTGTAGGTACAGGGAAGGGGGACAGTCTGTTCTGTCAGTGGGTTGAGAAGCAGGGAGAAAGAGAGGCTGTGTGGGGGGGAGGACACCCCAAAGACAACATGGAGAAGCAGGGGAAGAGATTAAAGAGCCCAGTGAAAAATTCATGGACCACGAGGAAAGCCTTAGGGGAGATCCCTTTAGAGATGGTAATTTTTGTGCCTCTTCCACTTCTCCTTCAAACAGGACAGCATGACCTGCTTCTCATTTGCCTCCACCTTGCCTCAGTGAGCTGCATCCAAGGACAGACTGTAACCAGAGGGACATCTGTTGTACATTAGAGTGGGGAGCAGCTTTTGGCCATCCATTTTTGCGCTGAATTTCACTTATACCTATTTAGGAACACTATTGCCTATAGCGGAACTTTCCTAAAGGGGTGCCACCCTATCCCTTTAACTGTCAGCTGTTGGAACACTTTGCAGAGAGGCCTTTCACCTCAATGAATTACAAACACCTTTATTTGAAGGTTGGGTAATCTACCATTAAATTTCAAGGGCCCCACCAACAAAGACTTTGTACTATACAGGTTTACTCCCTGGCCATTGGTTAGTTAGGACATATAGATTATAGTTAGGTCCCAGTAGTTGACAGCACCCCTATTCCTACATATTGGGGCTATTGGCTGCATTTATTGTTTTATTTGTTCTTTCAGTGTCATTCTCCACCTTTCCAGTGTGTTTAGGACAGGGCTTTTCAATGGCGGTAAAGAAAACGAACCACAGTCCTACTCATCTCAGTGTTTTGTTATATAATTCTGCTGTTATTGAACACCCTACCTTTATTGCTTTCCAATCTACTTATCTGGCTTATCACTCATTTAATAAAGCCAAATTATCCCCTTTTGTATGTCGGTATATTGTTGGGTCCCATTACAGGACAGATTATCACTGTTAACAGTAGTAGAACCCTTCCACTATGAAAGAGACCAATTTGCCATGTGACCACAGATTTAGGCACGTTAAAAGACACTTTTACATTAGAATTTTTAACATTCAATGGTAACTAGTAGTAAATAATTCAACTGCGGCAACAGGTTGTATTTTTCTGCACCACACATCATGGCTATCTTGAGGTGTGGACGGGGCACATAGAAAACTATTGGTTTCTATTTACCCTTATGGTGACCTGCATTGATCAAGCACAGTAAATTGCCTCTCTGGTATGAATAATCCTTTTAATATTTTTTTTTGTCTTGAACAGACAGAGACTCATGCATAATAAGGACATAAGCACACTCGGTTTAAAAAATGGAGGCACAGAGCCTGTCACAGCTGCAGGGGATCTTCTCCCCCCTTCCTTTCCTCTTCACACACAGAGAGCAGCTCACTTTGCCTCCTCTCCTGCTTCCTCACTGGCAGGAGGGAAGGACCAACTACCAGGAAGGACTGCAGCAGCAGAGGAGTCTGGGAGATGTAGTTCCAAAGACAGGCGGCCCCATGTTAATCCTTGAGGGGCAGACTACATAGCCCAGCCTGCCAAGCAGAAAGGGAGTGAAGCTGTGAGAAGGAACCCGGGAGGCTGTCTGGGAGCTGAAAGAAACCACAAGGCAAGGGAGAAGACTGGATGCAAGAAAAGGGTGCTGCTCTGCAGGGTCGGTGTGATAGCTTTCCTGCCACAGTTCCATGGTCAGTCGTAGACCTCTTGCCAGTGAGGGACCCCGGGTGTATCTCTGCTCAGTTTATCAGGTGTTGCATTTGTACTCAGGGACTCAGTGGCACTTATACTCACTAAGGAGGAACTATAACCTCCATACTAAAGCTAACATTATTCCATATGGTGTTATGTTTGCAAAGTCCGATCCTGTGATTTCAGGATTTCAGGGAGACAGACTGGTCTACATTAAGCCACCTCTGTTCACCCTTTATGCCTGAGCACATAGGGCATACCTGAGTCATCTGAAGTGGTTAAATTGTGTTAACTTTATAACCTGCCTGTGCATTTATAGATATACTGTTTAAATCAGAGTTTTAAAGCTTTATTACTGTTTTCCTATGACCAAAACTGCTTAGTAAAGATATTTTATGGTCTATTACCATTTGTGTCTGTTTACTGTTGTGCTGCAGTGACATTGTCTATTAGGTGTGCCAGAGGGGCTGAAACTGTTCTTGGGGTTGGGAGGCAGAGCACTACAGAGCATGCTACATGTGGGGGCTCGTCCAGGATACATTTCCTCTGCTATCAACGCTCCAAGACAGTACCCCTAAAGCATCAAGATGGATCCTGTTGATGTGAGCCAGTTCAGGCCAAGCAGCCTTGGCCAAAGAGGCTACCTTACCGGCACCTAAAGCTATTATTGGGTTGGAGTTCATCACAGACTTGGGAGATTTCATAGCCAGATGCTTAAAGAACAACCCCACAGGCACTGGGACTCAGTATCAAGAACTAAGGCCCTTCTCTAGGAAACAACAGAGAATGAGAGCATGAAACTTGGATGGAGCAAGCCGTACAGGCCCTGGAAGAGTGGGATGCACCTGAAGACCAAAAGAGACAGCACATTGGTGAAAGTTTGCGGGGAGCTGCTGCAAGAGCCATCATAAACCTAAAATTCAGTAAAATGTCCTGAACCACCTATGACTACCTTGCTATGCTACAGGAGGAGACAGCAGCAGGCCTAATTTACCAATTTGAGCATGCTCTCCAACGCCAAGGTGAACGCCTGTCTGAATTCATCAGACGTTTGAATAAGATGCTATACCAGATTGTGTTAAAGGAAGGGATACAACCGTCTGCCATACATCAAGATAGAATTCAGCAGATTTTGAGAGGGGCTCTACGCTCTGATCCAGTCTGGATTCAGCTGAAGACTTCAGCCGATGCCATGTCATTAAGGTATCCTGAGCTCATTAAGTAAGGGAGGAAGAGACCATGTTTGAGAACAAGGAGGATGTGTCCAGGTCAGCATCAGCCTTTCTAGTTGGCATGGGTCGGTGGGGGTAACCGATTCCAGTTTGCAAATAGCCATCCTGAAGTCATATATCAGATGTCTCAAATGATGGAAATAATGAATCTCCTGGCAGCTAAAATCCCCAAGTTGCCTGGCAAGGGTGCCTCGGAACCCAAGCAGACTTTGACCCCTGCAGTCATTCCTGCAGAGAAGTCTATGGATCAAGTAGTCCGTGTCAACTGCAGAGGAATGGGTCATTACCAACGCATCTGCACGAACCCACTAAAACATGCCAGCCTGCTCTGAGAAGCCAGCAGCAAACCTCAGAGGGCCCGGTGAAGGAGTCAATGGAGAGCCCATCTAAAGCAATTGACTCAAAGGGCAGAGATGCAAGGAATCCACAGCGGAAGCCTAAACTGTCACAGAGGGCTCCCACTGCTGTTTCTGAATGGCCAGATAATCCAGCCTCATCAATATGAAGTGCCCGTTCGAGGAGAGATGGAGCACATCAGTCCTCTGGGGTTGGACCAAAACGCAAACAAAACCCAGAGACAAACAAGAAGGGGGCACGAATACAGGCCAAGGGACAGGCCAATCTCACCATCTGATTTGGTGGGATGAGTGAATGATGGACTCTAGGCATGGTCCTGATGTTCGAGTCGAGTTTGGGTGTTCGTTTGTTCGGAGAACAATGAACATTATGGGGCGTTTGCAGCAAATTTGAGAGCCGCTGAATGGCCCATAATGCACTGTGCTATCGCAGTGCATTGATGGCTGATGATAAACCAAAGCATGCACCTGACCTGCATGCTTTGGCCAATCACAGCACAATCTGTTGTGAGAGCCATGATTGTCCAAAGGCAGGGTGTGCAGGGGGCTAAGTCCATGCCCCACACTATATAAGACTGCTTACATAGCGGCCGTATGTAGTGTGTTGCAGTGGAGAACTTGAGGTAGATTAGGCAGGTTAGTTAGTGGCATGCAGGCAGTTTAGTATATTTAGATACAGCGTAGACTATACAGTTGTATGCAAAAGTTTAGGAACCCCTGACAATTTCCATGATTGTCATTTATAAATATTTGGGTGTTTGGATCAGCAATTTCATTTTGATCTATCAAATAACTGAAGGACACAGTAATATTTCAGTAGTGAAATGAGCTTTATTGGATTAACAGAAGATGCACAATATGCATCAAAAACGAAATTAGACAGGTGCATAAATTTGGGCACCCCAACAGTAAAATCACATCAATATATAGTAGAGCCTCCTTTAGCAGAAATAACAACCTCTAGACGTTCCCTATAGCCTGTAATGAGTGTCTGGATTCTGGATGAATGTATTTTGGACCATTCCTCCTTACAAAACATCACCAGTTCAGTTAGGTTTGATGGTTGCCGAGCATGGACAGCCCACTTCAAATCACCCCACAGATGTTCATTGATATTCAGGTCTGGGGACTGGGATGGCCATTCCAGAACATTGTACTTGTTCCTCTGCATAAATGTCCGAGTTAATTTTGAGCAGTGTTTTGGGTTGTTATCTTGTTGAAATATCCAGCCCCGGCGTAACTTCAACTTTGTGAATGATTCTTCAACATTATTCTCAAGAATCTGCTGATATTGAGTGGAATCCATGCGATCTTCAACTTTAATGGAAATTGTCAGGGGTTCCTAAACTTTTGCATACAACTGTATATACAATCAGTGCAGGCAGTGTATTAATATGTGTATATATATATATATATGTGTATATATATATATATATATATATATATATATATATATATATATATATATACACACACACAGTATCTTACAAAAGTGAGTACACTCCTCACATTTTTGTAATTATCTTATATCTTTTCATGTGACAACACTGATGAAATGACACTTTGCTACAATGTAAAGTAGTGATTGTACAGCTTGTATAACAGTGTCAATTTTATTGTCACCTCAAAATAATTCAACCCACAGCCATTAATGTCTAAACCGCTGGCAACAAAAGTGAGTACACCCCTAAGTGAAAATGTACAAATTGGGCACAATTAGCCATTTTTCTTCTCCGATGTTATGTGCCTTGTAAGTGTTACAAGGTCTCAGGTGTGAATGGGGAGAAGGTGTGTTAAATTTGGTGTTATTCCTCTCACTATCTCATACTGGTCACTGAAGTTCAACATGGCACCTCATCGCAAAGAACTCTCTGAGGATCTGAAAAAAAAATTGCTGCTCTACATAAAGATGGCTTAGGCTATAAGAAGATTGCCAAGACCCTAAAACTGAGCTGCAGCACAGTGGCCAAGACCATACAGCGGTTAAACAGGACAGGTTCCATTCAGTACAGGCCTCCATGGTCGACCAAAGGAGTTGAGTGCACGTGCTCAGCATCATATCCAGAGGTTGTCTTTGGGAAATAGACTTATGAGTGCTGCCAGCATTGCTGAAGAGGTTGATGGG
The DNA here is from genome assembly GCA_018402905.1 of Glandirana rugosa. Taxonomy (NCBI): domain Eukaryota; kingdom Metazoa; phylum Chordata; class Amphibia; order Anura; family Ranidae; genus Glandirana; species Glandirana rugosa. The sequence goes on from BLSH010068609.1 coordinate 1,254,683, forward strand.
GTGGGGGGGCAGCCTGTCAGTGCTCAGACCATATGCCGCACACTGCATTAAATTGGTTTGCATGGCTGTCATCCCAGAAGGAAGGCTCTTCTAAAGATCATGCACAAGAGAATAGTTTGCTGAAGACAGGCAGACTAAGAACATGGATTACTGGAACCACGTCCTGTGGTCTGATGAGACCAAGATAAACGTATTTGGTTTAGATGGTGTCAAGCGTGTGTGATGCCAACCAGGTGAGGAGTACAAAGACAAGTGTGTCTTGCCTACAGTCAGGCATGGTGGTGGGAGTGTCATAGTCTGGGGCTGCATGAGTGCTGCTAGCACTGGGGAGCTACAGTTCATTGAGGGAACCATGAACGTTAACATCTACTGTGACATACTGAAGCAGAGCATGATCCCCTCCCTTCGGAGAAAGGGCAGTATTCCAACATAATAATGACCCCAAACACACCTCCAAGACGATCACTGCCTTGATAAAGAAACTGAGGGTAAAGGTGATGGACTGGCCAAGCATGTCTCCAGACCTAAACCCTATTGAGCATCTGTGGGGCATTCTCAAATGGAAGGTGGAGGAGTGCAAGGTCTCTAACACCCACCAGTTCCGTGATGTCATCATGGAAAAGTGGAAGAGGACTCCGGTGGCAACCTGTGAAGCTCTGGTGAACTCCATGCCCATGAGGGTTAAGGCAATGCTGGAAAATAATGGTGACCACACAAAATATTAACACTTTGGGCCCAATTTGGACAGTTTTACCTAGGGGTGTCCTCACTTTTGTTGCCAGCGGTTTAGACATTAATGGCTGTGTGTTGAGTTATTTTGAGGGGGCAGCAAATTTACACTGTTATACAAGCTGTACACTCACTACTTTACATTGTAGCAAAGTGTAATATCTTCCGTGTTGTCACATGAAAATATATAATAAAATATTTACAAAAATGTGAGGGGTGTACTTTTGTGAGATAGTGTATATATACACACACACAGTGGATTCAGTGTCGACTATATATACAGTGCAGGCAGTGTATCAATATATATATATACACAGTGTAGTATACAAAAATATACAGTGCATTCAGTGCAGACTATTAATATACTCCACTGTATATATACAGTACATACTAAACTGCCTGCTCGCCACTAACTAACCTGCCTATTCCAGCTCAAGTTCCCTCAATCTCCACTATCACACTACTGGTATATACGGGCGCCGTGTAAGCAGCCTTATATAGTGTGGGGTGTGGACTTAGCCCCTTGAGCCATGATTGGCCAAAGGCACCCTGCCTTTGTCCAATCATAGCTCTCACAGCAGATCGCGCTGTGATTGGCCAAAGCATGCAGGTCAGGCGCATGCTTTGTCCAATCAGCAACCGCCAATGCTCTGTGATCTCGCAATGCATTATGGGGTGCTCTGCGATGCTCAAATTTGCCACAAATGAACAGTGGATATTCAAGTCGAACTTAACATCCAGACCATCCCTAGTGCTGAGCCTTCTAAAATAATACTTTCAAAAGGATAACTGAGAGGGGAATTGCAGATTTGAGGTTAAAGTTTGGGCATAATGACAGATCTGCAGGTATCCATAAAACACCTGGCAAGGTAAATTAAATTTATCCTGAAATTCAGCAAATGACAGCAATTTGCTAGACCTAGGGTCTACCAAATGGAAAAAATGGAACAGGTTCCTCAACGCCCAAGGAGAGGACATAAAGCAGGTGAGGTTATCAGGCATTTGGGGGTTGTATAGAAATGAAGTCATCAATGATTTTTCCGATGTAAGGGCGTATTGGCAGGACAATGTGCGCCAAAGCGTTCTAAGCTGGGATATAGTCCCCAACAATCGACTAGGGTCCACCTCTGCATTCGCATTCCAAAGCAGGTTGTTAGGATGTATAGGAGCTAATCATAGTTTTTTGATTTTCGTCCATTTATTATAAGAACGCTGTGTGAATCAAGAGGCAATCGCGTGTAGTTGGGCCGCTTGGTAATATTTTATAAAATTAGGGAATGCTAGACCACCATCAGAACGTGATGCCATAAGCACCGAGCGGGGTATCCTATGCCATTCGTAGTTCCAAACATATTGTAGCAGATCTGCTTGCAGTTTTTTCAGGTGTGTGTAAGGGATAGGTACGGGCAGCGTTTGCAACAGATACAAATGCTTGGGGAGAATGGACATCTTAACGGAGGTTATATGTACGAAAAGGGAAATATGATGTTTCTTCCACTGTTGCACCATTGACCTAATTATAAGGGGGGGTTCCTGATACAATGCAGTGAAAGTCGGGGTAATAAAGACCCCCAAATACTTTAAGGCTTTGGATTACCATGCGTAAAGAAGACAAGTTGTTTAGTGTTTAACTTCATCCTCGGGGATGTTAACTGTGTGGGCTTCTGACTTGGACACGTTAATTTTATATCCTGAAAGGGCTCCATAATGATCAAGTTCAGCATGCATATTTGGTAGGGAGATCCTAGGTTGGGTCAGAGTGAGGATGATATCGTCCACAAACAGTGAGATTTTAAATTCCCTCTAACCGATATGCCCGGAATGTCTGAACTTCTACGAATAGATGCAGCCAATGGTTCAACACATAATGCAAATAATAAAGGGGAAAGCGTGCAGCCCTGTCGGGTACCATTGGTTACCTGAAAAGAAGAGGAGGGGACATACAGGGTTTTCACCTGGGATGTTGGGTTGCTATAGAGATGGTGAATCGCTCGCAGAAAAGCCCCTTTAAACCTTAGTAGCGCCCCCATAGTGTATGCGTTTTTGTAGAGAGGTCTTTTTGCTAGGAGAGGCAAAATTTAATCAGGCCTGACAAAAAGTGCAGGCCTGGGTGTTTTGATCTGGGCATGGGAGTGGCTCAGAAAGTGCTGGAAAGAGGGGATGGATGAGGAGCGTCACTTTCTGCTGTATGTTAAGGAGCCCTGACCAATCCCCAACTAGGATTGGCAGGGGGCAGGCTTCCTTAAATACGGTGATCTGCCCAGTAGAGGGAGGAGAGTTCAGGTGGAAGTGGTGAAGGTGTAGCAGAGTTGCTGTGGAGGCCTCTACCCAGGAGGGAGTCCCCAGTCTGGGGGGTGGGTGACCTTGAGGCCTGTAGGTTTAGGTGCGGCCAGGAGTGGAATTGATTCCTGGAGCAGCACAGAGGAACAGGAGAACAGCAAAGGTGCTACCGAGGACACTTTAAAGTATCCACTGGAGTTGGTGAGTGACAGACCCTGGGAGCTGGAAGACAAGGCTGGAGTAGGCTGGGAGTGGAATAGTGGAGTGTCTGTGGAGGTCTCAGGAACCAGTCAGGGGAAGGAGTGTCACTAAGAGGAAAGCAGGCCAGTGTGTCCTGGAAGAGGGATGCGCTGGGAGTTGTAGTCCATCAAAGGCCCAGCTAGCACTAACGTACTTAGCTACACTTTAGGGGTCCCTGACTCTGGCCTGTAATGGTTGATTAGGAGGTCCTGCTGACTGAAGTGCAGGCCTCGCCATGTGCTAGCTGTGGTGAAGGAAGAGGAGTCAAGTAGGCCTGATAAATTTCCTTTCAGGCAAGGAAATTAAGTGAGGTGCTGGAGAGAAGTGAGAAGAGTTACGGTCAGCAAGTGAAGTGCTGGAGATAGTAGAAGTGGGTATATACAGTCATGTGTATAGAGGGTCCCGAAAACTATTTTTTTGGGGCATCCCACACTTACCCTTTTCTCCATCCAAGTTAATCCCCTAAATAAAATAAAAAATTGTTGCTCTACATAAAGATGGCTTAGGCTATAAGAAGATTACCAAGACCCTAAAACTGAGCTCAGCACGGTGGCCAGGACCATACAGCGGTTAAACAGGACAGGTTCCACTCAGTACAGGCCTCCATGGTCGACCAAAGGAGTTGAGTGCACGTGCTCAGCATCATATCCAGAGGTTGTCGTTGGGAAATAGACATATGAGTGCTGCCAGCATTGCTGAAGAGGTTGATGGGGTGGGGGGGGCAGCCTGTCAGTGCTCAGACCATATGCAGCACACTGCATTAAATTGGTTTGCATGGCTGTCATCCCAGAAGGAAGGCTCTTCTAACGATCATGCACAAGAGAATAGTTTGCTGAAGACAGGCAGACTAAGAACATGGATTACTGGAACCATGTCCTGTGGTCTGATGAGACCAAGATAAACGTATTTGGTTTGGATGGTGTCAAGCGTGTGTGATGCCAACCAGGTGAGGAGTACAAAGACAAGTGTGTCTTGCCTACAGTAAGGCATGGTGGTGGGAGTGTCATAGTCTGGGGCTGCATGAGTGCTGCTAGCACTGGGGAGCTACAGTTCATTGAGGGAACCATGAACGTCAACATCTACTGTGACATAATGAAGCAGAGCATGATCCCCTCCCTTCGGAGAAAGGGCAGTATTCCAACATGATAATGACCCCAAACACACCTCCAAGACGATCACTGTCTTGCAAAAGAAACCGAGGGTAAAGGTGATGGACTGGCCAAGCATGTCTCCAGACCTAAATCCTATTGAGCATCTGTGGGGCATTCTCAAATGGAAGGTGGAGGAGTGCAAGGTCTCTAACACCCACCAGTTCCGTGATGTCATCATGGAGGAGTGGAAGAGGACTCCGGTGGCAACCTGTGAAGCTCTGGTGAACTCCTTGCCCATGAGGGTTAAGGCAATGCTGGAAAATAATGGTGACCACACAAAATATTGACACTTTGGGCCCAATTTGGACAGTTTTACCTAGGGGTGTCCTCACTTTTGTTGCCAGCGGTTTAGACATTAATGGCTGTGTGTTGAGTTATTTTGAGGGGGCAGCAAATTTACACTGTTATACAAGCTGTACACTAGTTTACATTGTAGCAAAGTGTAATATCTTCCGTGTTGTCACAAGAAAATATATAATAAAATATTTACAAAAATGTGAGGGGTGTACTTTTGTGAGATAATGTATATATACACACACACAGTGGATTCAGTGTTGACTATATATATATGTGTAGGCAGTGTATCAATATATATATATACATAGTGTAGTATATAAAAATATACAGTGCATTCAGTGCAGACTATTAATATACTACATTGTATATATACAGTACATACTAAACTGCCTGCTCGCCACTAACTAACCTGCCTATTCCAGCTCAAGTTCCCTCAATCTCCACTATCACACTACAGGTATATACGGGCGCCGTGTAAGCAGCCTTATATAGTGTGGGGTGTGGACTTAGCCCCTTGAGCCATGATTGGCCAAAGGCACCCTGCCTTTGTCCAATCATAGCTCTCACAGCAGATCGCGCTGTGATTGGCCAAAGCATGCAGGTCAGGTGCATGCTTTGTCCAATCAGCAACCGCCAATGCTCTGTGATCTCGCAATGCATTATGGGGCGCTCTGCGACGCTCAAATTTGCCACAAATGAACAGTGGATATTCGAGTCGAACGTAACATCCAGACCATCCCTGGCGCTGAGCCTTCTAAAATAATACTTTCAAAATGATAACTGAGAGGGGAATTGCAGATTTGAGGTTATTGTTTGAGCATAATGACAGATCTGCAGGTATCCATAAAACACCTGGCAAGGTAAATTAAATTTATCCTGAAATTCAGCAAATGGCAGCAATTTGCTAGACCTAGGGTCTACCAAATGGAAAAAATGGAACAGGTTCCTCAACGCCCAAGGAGAGGACATAAAGCAGGTGAGGCAATCAGGCATTTGGGGGTTCTATAGAAATGAAGTCATCAATGATTTTTCCAATGTAAGGGCGTATTGGCAGGACAACGTGCGCCAAAGCGTTCTAAGCTGGGATATAGTCCCCAACAATCGACTAGGGTCCACCTCTGCATTCGCATTCCAAAGCAGGTTGTTAGGATGTATAGGAGCTAATCATAGTTTTTTGATTTTCATCCATTTATTATAAGAACGCTGTGTGAATCAAGAGGCAATCGCGTGTAGTTGGGCCGCTTGGTAATATTTTATAAAATTAGGGAATGCTAGACCACCATCAGAACATGATGCCATAAACACAGAGCGGGGTATCCTATGCCATTCGTAGTTCCAAACATATTGTAGCAGATCTGCTTGCAGTTTTTTCAGGTGTGTGTAAGGGATAGGTACGGGGAGCGTTTGGAACAGATACAAATGCTTGGGGAGAATGGACATCTTAACGGAGGTTATATGTATGAAAAGGGAAATATGATGTTTCTTCCATTGTTGCACCATTGACCTAATTATAAGGGGGGGGGGGGGGTTCTTGATACAATGCAGTGAAGATCAGGGTAATAAAGACCCCCAAATACTTTAAGGCTTTGGATTACCATGCGTAAGGGAAACAAGTCGTTAAGTGTTTAACTTCATCCTCGGGGATGTTAACTGTGTGGGCTTCTGACTTGGACACGTTAATTTTATATCCCGAAAGAGCTCCATAATGATCAAGTTCAGCGTGCAGATTTGGTAGGGAGATCCTAGGTTGGGTCAGAGTGAGGATGATATCGTCCACAAATGGTGAGATTTTAAATTCCCTCTCTAACCGATATGCCCGGAATATCTAAACTTCTACGAATAGATGCAGCCAATGGTTCAACACATAATGCAAATAATAAAGGGGAAATCGTGCAGCCCTGTCGGGTACCATTGGTTACTTGAAAGGAAGAGGAGGGGACATACAGGGTTTTCACCTGGGATGTTGGGTTGCTATAGAGATGGTGAATCGCTCGCAGAAAAGCCCCTTTAAACCTTAGTAGCGCCCCCATAGTGTATGCGTTTTTGTAGAGAGGTCTTTTTGCTAGGAGAGGCAAAATTTAGTCAGGCCTGACATAAAGTGCAGGCCTGGGTGTTTTGATCTGGGCATGGGAGTGGCTCAGAAAGTGCTGGAAAGAGGGGATGGATGAGGAGCGTCACTTTCTGCTGTATGTTAAGGAGCCCTGACCAATCCCCAACTAGGATTGGCAGGGGGCAGGCCTCCTTAAATACGGTGATCTGTCCAGCAGGGGGAGGAGAGTTCAGGTGGAAGTGGTGAAGGTGTAGCAGAGGTGCTGTGGAGGCCTCTACCCAGGAGGGAGCCCCCAGTCTGGGGGGTGGGTGACCTTGAGGCCTGGAGGTTTGGGTGCGGCCAGAAGTGGAATTGATTCCTGGAGCAGCACAGAGGAACAAGAGAACAGCAAAGGTGCTACCGAGGACACTTTAAAGTATCCACTGGAGTCGGTGAGTGACAGACCCTGGGAGCTGGAAGACAAGGCTGGAGTAGGCTGGGAGTGGAATAGTGGAGTGTCTGTGGTTGTCTCAGTAACCAGTCAGGGGAAGGAGTGTCATTGAGAGGAAAGCAGGCCAGTGTGTCCTGGAAGAGGGATGCGCTGGGAGTTGTAGTCCATCAAAGGCCCAGCTAGCACTAACGTACTTAGCTACACTTTAGGGGTCCCTGACTCTGGCCTGTAATGGTTGATTAGGAGGTCCTGCTGACTGAAGTGCAGGCCTCGCCATGTGCTAGCTGTGGTGAAGGAAGAGGAGTCAAGTAGGCCTGATAAATTTCCTTTCAGGCAAGGAAATTAAGTGAGGTGCTGGAGAGAAGTGAGAAGAGTAACGGTCAGCAAGTGAAGTGCTGGAGATAGTAGAAGTGTGTATATACAGTCGTGTATATAGAGGGTCCCCAAAAAAAAAATTTGGGGCATCCCACACTTACCCTTTTCTCCATCCAAGTTAATCCCCTAAATAAAACAACCAAAAACCAGTGCCGGCCTGTTCTGTGACTCCGGATGTGTGAGATATGGTATGATTGAGGGTAGTAGAAAGGTGAACCACAACTACCAGCCACCCCTAGGGGGGCACATGGCTACACCTATATGGCACAATGTGGTGAACAGGAAAGGCCAGCTAGGCGGTCAAAGCCTTTTCCGCGTCCAAGCTGAGTACCAAGGATGCCAAGCCTTCTCGATTCGCCACATCAATCAAATCTATGACTTTCCTAGTACTATCCCCGGCCTGACGGAGGGGGACAAAACCTACTTGATCCTTATGGATCAGGGAAGCAAGTATCTTATTCAAAGGGACAGAGAGGAGTTTAGTGAAAATGTTTAAGTCTGAGTTCAAGAGAGCTATGGGCTATTCCCACACAGGGAATGGTCTTTATCTGGCTTTGGAATCAAAGTAATAAAAGATCTCTGCATATCTGATGGGATAGGAGTGTCCTGAAGGAAAGCGTTAAAGAGTTTACACATACGGGGAAGCAACGAGGGAAGAAAGGTCTTATAGTACTCATAAGGGAGGCTGTCAGGTCCGGGAGCTTTATGGGTGGGTAAAGTTTTTATAGTAAGTTCAATTTTCGCTTCGGTGATAGGTGCATTAAGAGAAAGAATGTCTGAGGACTGTGTTAGGTCTGCCACTGACTCCAACCGTCACTCCGGTTTCCTAACCGGTAGTCTTCTTATCCCAATATCATGTGGAGGGACATTTGCGATCCTGCAGCCAGAATTCTGGGACCACAATAGAGAGTGCAAACAGGCTAAATCAGGGAACAACAAAATAAGTAACTCACAGTTAGTAGAGGGCAAAGTCAGTAGCTAGGCAGGGACAATCCAATAACGGTTCGAGTCAGCAAACCAAGGCAGGGATCCAAGGGGTATTGCAGAAGGCGGCGTCAGGGACAGACAGGGTCGGCAACAATGGTCAGAGTAATCAATAGAAGTAGTACAAAAAGCGTAGTCGAGAACAAGCAGAAGTCAGCAACCAGAAAACAATATGCTACACCATCAAACAGGTAGTGAACCTTATACTAAGGTAGAGACAGGAAGGGGAAGTGATCATGAGTGAAAATGAGTCTATTGAACCAAAATGATGTCAGCCTCCGACTGCCTAAACTCCCCAAGTGCCAGATGCCTCTTTCTGTTAGAATTTAGGCCATAAACATTCAGTGCTAAGACCTTAAACATTGTGTTGGATAAAAGCAGAAAAAACAGTTCTTATCTGATCCAGCGGTAGGATAACCATACGGCAAGATAGACTTATTCTCCAGGAGGAAATGTGGACAGATCCACATGATGAACCAGTAAAAAAGAAAGAAAACAGAAAAGGCTAGAAAATAAATAAAAAGTTAGTACAACAAAAAATAAAACCAGTTCAGCATAAATTATATCAGCCTTAAAACTATATAAGTTCCTGTATGTCCACCCAACCAAAAATAGAGTCAGGGGGACACAGAGGTGATCAAAAATAGGGGAACTTTGAACAATTAATAAGGGGGGTTAATGAAAGAAGAGCCAACCGCTCTCAGATCTAATCCAAACAGGCCCATAGTGCGAGTACTAAGGAAACTGAGGAACAAAAGGGTACAATTGTAATGTCAATATGTAGGGCAGAACCACAAACAGTAAGCGGGTATCAGTTTAAGTAAAGAAAATATAGAGCACATATCAGAATTAGTGTTGAGCGAACCCGGACTGTAACGTTCGGGTCCGTACCGAACTTTAGGGTGTCCGTGGCACGGACCCGGACCCGGACATTTCAAAAATCGTTCGGGTTCGGTCCGGGGTTCTGCTATTTTACTCCACGTGTTGAGAAGCTGCAGGGCAGCCAATCAACAAGCGTTTCACTGGTTTGCCCTTAGAAGCCATCACAGCCATGCCTACTAATGGCATGGCTGTGATTGGCCGGTGCATCATGTGACCCAGCCTCTTTATAAGCTGGAGTCACAGTGCTGCAGTCACATGCTCCTTGGGTTAGTGTAGGGAGAGGTAGCTGACTGCGTCAGGGACAGATTTGAGACATTTTAAGACCTGATCCTGCATCCTGAGATAGATTACTTTACTACTGCTGTCTGTGCTGTTGCTCTGAGGACAGATAGCAGAAATGAGAGATTTCA
>BLSH010068609.1:1300114-1311683 GCA_018402905.1 Glandirana rugosa
CACGGGACCCCGGAAGTTTTCACAATATCCATACTTACTTTACACATACAGAGGCCGAACATGCAGGGAGCACCGTCAGGCGTTCTAGGAGCATAAATTACACATAAAATTTCATTCATACCTATAACACTTTTGAAGGCCCCAGGGCACAAGGACAGTGGAATTACCCCCCAAGATGACCCCATTTTGGAAAGCAAACACCCGAGGTATATTCTAGGAGGCATGGGCTGCAGATAGGTACTTGGGTACTCTAATGGGCTGCAGATAGGTACTCGGGTACTCAGGTGGGCAGGTGACAGGTACTCGGGTACTCAGGTGGGCAGGTGACAGGTACTCGGGTATGCTGATGGGCTGGTGACAGGTACTCTGGTACGCTGATTGGCTGGTGACAGGTACTCTGATGGGCAGGTGACAGGTACTCGGGTACGCTGATGGGCAGGTGACAGGTACTCAGGTACTCTGATGGGCTGGTGACAGGTACCCTGGTACTCTGACGGGCAGGTGAAAGGTACTCGGGTACTCTGATGGGCTGGTGACAAGTACTCGGGTACTCTGATGGGCTGGTGACAGGTACTCGGATACTCTGATGGGCAGGTGACAGGTACTCTGATGGGCTGTCCAGGTACTTTGATGGGCTGTGACAGGTACTTTGATGGGGTGGTGACAGGTACTCGGGTACTTTGATGGGCAGGTGACAGGTACTTGGCTACTCTGATGGCCTGGTGACAGGTACTCAGGTACTCTGATGGTCTGGTGACAGGTACTCGGGTACTTTGATGGGCAGGTGACAGGTACTCGGGTACTCTGATGGGCTGGTGACAAGTACTCAGGTACTCTGATGGGATGGTGACAGGTACTGGGGTACTCAGATGGGCAGGTGACAGGTACTCGGGTACTCTGATGAACAGGTGACAGTACTCGGGTACTCTGATGAACAGGTGACAGGTACTCGGGTACTCTGATGGACAGGTGACAGGTACTCGGGTACTTTGATGGGCAGGTGACAGGTACTCGGGTACTTTGATGGACAGGTGACAGGTACTCTTTATTGGGGGGGTGGTCAGTGTGCTTGGTGTACAGTAGGCGGTAACGAGCTGTTACCGCAATCTCTCTGTCACACACGATCGGTGTGTGACAGGGAGAACCGCGGTAACAGCTTGTTACCGCGGCTTGTTTACATCACATGACCGGCTGTGATTGACACAGCCGGTCATGTGGTAAAGAGCCAATTCTATTGGCTCTTTACACGGATCGGAGCTGGGCTTTGTCTGAGGGACCGCACAAGCGGCGTGCACGGGAAGATCGGTAGTGACCGGCTGTGATTGGACACAGCCAGTCACATGGTAAAGATCCAATTTTATTGGCTCTTTACCCCGATCGGGGGGGACATGACCCCCCGTCAGACGAGCGATCCGTGACAGGGGCCCGCAGTAGCGGCGAGCAGCGGCCAACGTCATATGACTTTGGCCCAGATCGACGAGCAGTTTCTGCCGACGTCATTTCACAATGACTCGTAAGGAACTGGTTAAAAGCATTACAACAGATATTGGCTACCCAGAAGGCGGGAAAACTTCAGAGGGTTTCAGTGAGGGAGCCAACTGAGAACCCGAAGAATCTGAGCTCCAAGAAGCAAAGTAAAACAAGTCCGAAGAAGGGAAGTCCCAAGAAAAAGAAAATACTTAACCCAATACCGGGGTCTGAGGGCCAGGTGCAGGGAGTCAATACTGGGTCAATTCATAGGGCAAGAGATAGATCCTCACAGAGTGGCCTGATAAGAAGTTCCCGTGAAATAAAGAAGGGTGCTTTACCAAAGAAGTTAGTAGGGCCATCTCCTATTGTTTTAGTGCAAGTGGAAGGTATCTACACCCGAGGTCTGCTAGACAGAGGGATCCAAGTCACCCTTCTTTACAGAGATTTCTATGATCAGTACCTAAAGCATGTCCCATTGAACAAGTTGGAGGAATTGGAAATATGGAGACTTGGGACCAGCCAATTTCCTTACAATGGGTATATTCCCATAAGAATCTCCTTTGGGCCAGCTGCCACAGGGAGAGTGGAGACCTTAGATACTCTAGACCAGCTGGAGCTAGGCACATCTCCATAATAATCGGAACTAACACTGACCTGGTACAAAGACTGTTTGAGAAGGTAGTAGGAGAAGGAGGGACTGTACCTGAGGAAATTCACCCCACTCTATAACAAGCCTGCCAAAAAGTGATCCAGGAGAAGAAAGCTCCCACACATGAGGTAGGTTGCCTGTGGAAACAGGAAATGCGAGAGACTGTGCTTCAGCCTGGGGAAGTCACCTTTTTAAAGGCTACCGTGAAGCTGATCTGGGACCATCCTCTGCCTTTTGTAGTGCTGGAAATGGCACAAGCTGAAGCAACAGGCTTGGCCATAGTTCCTGAGATAGGACCCATGAAGGCCCTGTTGAGGAATAGGAAGAAAGTACCTATTAGTCTGCTGAATGTTTCTTACCATCCTGTGATCCTGAAGGCAAGGATGTCTGTGGGCCAAGTGAGCACAGCAACCTCTGTGATGCCTGTGAAAGAACGGAAGGAGAAAGGCCTGCAAAGTTTGAAGAAAGAGATGGAAGGGTGTGCTGCTGGCTTGCTTCCTGTATGGAGAGAGAGGATGAAGTCTCAGCTACTTCAGTGGGAGAAAAACTTTGCTGGTGATGATTTCGACCTGGGACAGGCCAAGAGTGCTCATCATTGGATACGGCTGCAGGAAGAGAAGCTGTTCAAGATAAGAGCCCAGAGGATCCCCTTCAGTGATTTAGAAGATCTGAGGGAGCAGTTGGCTGAATCAAGAAGGTTTGGAGTGATTCAGGAGTCCCGAAGTCTGTATGCCTTGAGAATGTGCATAGATTATCGGACTTTTAATCGGAGGACAATCCCTGACCGATACACTACTCCAAGGATTGAAGATGCTTTACAGTGCCTGGCTGGAGCTAAATGGTTTACTGTGCTGGATATGAAGAGTGGGTACTATCAGATACCTATGTGTACAGAGAACAAGGAGAAGACAGCCTTCATTTCTTTGAGTTCAACCGAATGCCACATGGACTGACTGGGGCTCCAGCTACTTTCCAAAGATTGATGGAGAGGACGTTGGGAGACATGAATCTGGTGGAAGTCTTGGCGTATCTCAACAATATCATAGTGTTTGGATGAAATTTGGAAGAGCATAAGGCACGGCTAGAAAAAGTGTTTGAGAGGCTTCATGAAGAGGGATTAAAGTTATCCTTAGAGAAATGCCAGTTCTATCATACCTCGGTCAAATATCTGGGGCATGTGGTGTTGGCTGATGGAGTGGCAACTGACCCAAAGAAGCTGGAAGCGGTCACTGCATCGCCACGACCGGAGCCTGTGACGGAATTGAGATCCTTCCTTGGGTTCTGTTCCTACTATTGGAGGTTTGTGGCTAATTTTGCCAAGATTGCCAAGCCTCTTAATGAGTTGCTGCAGGTGGCCTCCGGGAAAGAAGAAGGGAAAACGAAGGAGAAGAAGACAGGCCGAAGAGGAGAGAAGGAGTCGATTTGTGATCAGTGGACTCCCCTGTGTGAAGAAGCCTACCGACAATTGAAATCCAGCTTAACTGAGGCCCCAGTCCTAGCTTACGCTGACCTCTCAAAGCCATATGAGCTTCATGTAGATGCCAACCAGGATGGATTGGGAGGAATACTCTATTAAGAACAAGGTGGTCATCTTCGGCCTGTGGCCTATGTGAGCCGAAGTGTTATCCCCTCTTATCCGGCACACAAGATAGAATTTCTGGCCTTGAAGTGGGCCGTTGTAGACAAATTAAAAGATTATCTGTATGGAGCACAATTTGTCGTTAAAACTGACAATAATCCTTTGACCTTTTTGCTGACAACTGCAAAGCTAGATGCTACAGGGCATAGATGGTTGGCTGCATTGGCTGGATTTCAATTCAGTCTTAAATATCGTCCCGGAGCTGGAAATAGAGATGCAGATGCTCTGTCCAGCCGGCCATATATTCAGAACCAGAAGTCTCAAGAGTGGACCTTTGTGCTAGCTGAGGGGGTTCAGGCCTTATGCAAAGGATTGGTTTATCATCTGAGAGGAGGGGTCGGAGCTGAATCTATAGGAGTTTCGCCAGCAGGAATACCATTATCCTATTGTGGAATGGTTCAAGTGAGGAGTGAGGGGCTAAAAAGGAGATCAAGATTGATCAAGAATAGGATCCTCTCTGTCATGTGGCTTTACAGGCCTGGGCTCAACAAGACCCTCAAATACTACTGAAGAGTAGAGTTGAGCGGACACTTGGATGTTCGGGTTCGTCGGGTTCGGCCGAGCTTCGCGAAAAAGTTCGAGTTCGGCTACGAACTAGACCCGAACTTGACCCCGGACCTTGAACCCCATTGAAGTCAATGGTGACCCGAACTTTTGGGCACAAAAAGGGCTCTAAAAAAGTCCTGGAAAGGGCTAGAGGGCTGCAAAAGGAAGCAAAATGGGGGTAAGAGTAGGACAAGTGCCCTGCAAACAAATGTGGATAGGGAAATAACTAGACCACTTCAGCCCCGGAAGGATTTCACACTTTAGGACCAGAGCACTTTTTGCGATTCGGCACTGCGTCGCTTTAACTGACAATTGCGCGGTCGTGCGGCATTGTACCCAAACAAAATGTGCTTCCTTTTTTTACCACAAACAGAGCTTTCTTTTGGTGGTATTTGATCACTGCTGCGTCATTTCTGATCGCCGCTATAAACAAAAGAAGAGCGTCAATTTTGCAAAAAAAAACTAAATTTCTTACTTTTTGCTAAAATACAAATCCAAAAAAAAAAATATAAAAAACATTTTTTTCAACGGTTTTGGCTGATTTTATATTCTTCCTCATATTTGTGATAAAAAAAATCGCAATCGGCCTTTATTGATTGGTTTGTGCAAAAGTTGCCGCATTTACGGATGATGAGAATTCATTTTTGGGGTTTTTATCTTATTTTTTTTTTTTAATAGTAATGGCGGCGATCTGCGATTTTTAGCGGTACTGCGATATTGCAGTGGACATTTTAAATGTAAAAAAAACTGTGCTATCCTTCAAAAGATCAAGATGGCAATGATGACACAGCTGCAGAATATCAAGTGGGGGATTCACCACTAAGTGACTAGATGAAATGCAATTATCTGCGCTCGTGTCTAGTGCTCATTAGACAAAAAAGATTCAACCTGTGTCATGTATGTGTCATAAACATGTGAATACAAAATTGTAATAAAAAAATATATAAACAACATAATACATTTCCCGTGAAACATGTATAACCTTTTGTAAAAGAAAATTCAAGTAGATAATAGAAAAAGCCCCTGTTGCAGACTGTCACTGCTTCAGTCTTCAATGTTTACCACAGGGTCCGTACAGCCAGATAAAAGGAAAAATGCAATAGTGTAATATCGCTTAAAAGGCATACACGTTTATTAAGAATAAAATGCACTTACAAGAAGTCCAAAAGAAAGGCGCCATGAACTAAAAACAACACTGTGCAAAATAGTGGTGGGATCCAAAGCAGCACGTCCGCTCGATCGATTTCGTCCCAACGGACTTCTTCTGGAGCATGAAGGCTACTTGTTTCCACCGCCATTAAATAGTAGTATCCATGTTCCCATAGGTAGTTACCAGATCTCGGTCGCCCAATCCAATACAAGTAACCCCGCACAGTCTAATAGGCTGCCCAGCTGCTTCAGTGTGCGAAGCGTCACTTCCCCTTCTGGTACAGTGTCTGCAAAGAACGTACCAAACAGTCAGACCAAAACAAGGCTAAGATTACACTGCGCATGTGCATCATTACTCCGTGCGCGCCCTGCGTCACACGCCGGTGTCCTCCACCAGGCCAGCTCACCTATACCGCATTGCATTATGGGCAATGTAGTTGCGCTCAAGAATGGATCAGTTCCTGTTTGATTAGGACAAACCCCTGGGCGACCGAGATTTTAAACAAACCACGGAAACTTACATCCATTACAACAGAAGTTAAAATCGCCAATTCTGTAATTTAAACTGGAGAGCAAAAGTTAAAAATTAAAAAAAAAAAAAATGTAACAATGCAAATGAAAATAAAAAATATATGAGTGGACTTGAATTATAATGTGTTCAACCCAAAAGCAATTTGTTGAGGCAGGGAAAGTATATATATATCACAGACATACATATCATGGACAATTTCAAACCAAAAAATTGCATTTATCAAATATCTATATGGATAGAGTGTTAACCATATGCATTAACATAACATTAAGCATATCAACACCCAATCCATAAAGATACCAGAGAGACAGTCAGACCAGTCAGAAGACACAGGAATAGGGGTTCCAAGAATAAACCAAAAGGATACTAGCAGCTGCTTTAATTCCGGTCTATAGAAAGGATGGAAACCACTATAACAAGATGCATCGCTATATTAGGGAAACTATAGGAGTACAGTACACCAATGCAGCGATCAGGAATTATCAATGAAACAATTGACATCCAGTTCTATATTCAACCCCACGGGAGAGTGGCTCCCCAGCAGGAAAATCCATTTGGATTCCAGTCTGGAAAGCTCCCTCACTTTTAAACTCCCTCTCCAATGGGGTATGAAGCTATCGATCCCTACGAATAGGGTCCCCGTGGGATCTCTAGCATGGACCCTGTCATAATGCTTGGATACGCTATGTTCCTTAAAGCCTTTCCGAATATTGGTTAAGTGCTCACTCAACCTCACGTGCAAGGCTCTAGTGGTCCGGCCCACATACTGCAGACCACACGGGCACTGCAGCATGTAGACCACATGTGTAGTCCTGCATGTAATAAAGGACTCAATCTTGAAATTCCGACCAGTAGCCGTAGAGGAAAAATTCATAATTTTCCTACTCCGGCATGCATTCAGACTACAAATCTGGCATTGTCCACATTTGTAATAGCCCTTAAGGTCTTGGAACCTATACGAACCCCTAGGGGGGGTCAACGATGTTTCGTACCAGTACATCTTTTAATGAAAGGACCCCTCTATAGGTAACCTGCGGACGAGGGCTGATTTCAGGACATTATCATTCTGCAGAATGTGCCAATGCGTGTCTAGGATTTGTTTAATCGCGGTATTTTGAACTGATGATGTAATAAAGGCAAAGTCCGCCTATGCCCCGAAAGGTCTGAACAAATTTCAAACATTTATGGACGTACATAAGTTCACTCGTAAAATCAGTATTAAAAGATACTTTCTGTCTAACCCAGTAGTGAACCAGACCCACGGAGGTTAAATCTTCCAACCTGTCTAATGCCTCACTGTTTAACCCTCAGGGGGGGTTAGCTCCCTCCCTAAGGGTATTCAAAGAGGTAGTTTTAAGAGATTTGGACAAGTTGAAAGCCAAATGATGTAAAATGCTGAGTCAACTGGAAAGGGGACTGCAGGACCTTTGTGAAAGAAAGGACTTGATTATAAGACCTGCGGATAAGGGAGGGGGCATAGTTATTCTGGATAAGGAAGCATATTTGAGTGAAATGCATAATATTTTGGGGGACAGGGAGACCTATGTTCCTGTTACAGGAAACCCTGTACATCAATACAAAAAAGAACTGAAGAAAATGGTGTCGAGAGCCCTCAAACGAGGGATTATTGATAAGAAAGAAGCAGCTTTTCTTGTTCCAGCCGCCCCAAGAACTCCAACCATATACTATTTGCCCAAGGTTCACAAGAACTCTACTTGCCCCCCGGGTCGCCCCATAGTGAGTGGGATTGACTCCGTGACGTCCCGGTTGGGCAAGTACATAGACCATTTCCTTCAACCCCTTGTGATTCAGACACCCTCTTACATCAAAGACAGTATGGCAGTTATTAACCTAGTAGAGGGTTGCTCTATGGAGGAAGGTTGGTGGATTGCCACAGGTGATGTGACATCCCTCTAATTGTATTAACTTTACTTAAGTTCGCTGCCTCGCACAATTATTTTTGGTTTGGGGGCACCTAATTTCTGCAGAACAGAGGGGTGGCTATGGGCGCCAAATACACCCCTAGCCTCGCCAATTTATTTATGGCTAGGTGGGAGGAGGAAGTCATCGACGCCCAGGGTAGACCAGAATTGGTCTTCTGGGTACGGCACATCGATGACGTCCTCCTCCTATGGAGGGGTGACCAGGAGTCTTTGTCTGAATTCATTGGGTCCCTCAACCAGAATCATAGAGGCATTCAATTGAATTTTGAGATGAGTCAGACGGAGGTACATTTCTTGGATTTAAACATCAAAGTGGAAGAAGGTAAAATGACAACATCCACCTACTTCAAACCCACTGACAGGAACTCCTACATTTCCAGGGACAGTTGCCATCATAGGCCCTGGTTAGAGGGAGTTCCTAAAAGTCAATTACTCCGTATTAGGAGAAACTGTACTAACCTTAGTGAGTTTGACGATCAGATCGGGATCCTGATTAAAAGGTTCACCGATAAAGGTTATGAAACTAATCAGCTACAGGATATAGCTAGTAATGTGAGAAATATGGATAGAGATGTCCTTAGAAGGAGGAATGGTGACGGTGGTTCCCCCAGTAGGCATAGGCGGGACTTTGCCTTTATTACATCATTTTCAGTTCAAAATCGGGCGATTAAACAAATCCTAGACACGCATTGGCACATTCTGCAGAATGTTAATGTCCTGAAATCAGCCCTGCCCCCTCGTCCGCAGGTTACCTATAGAGGGATCCCTTCAATAAAAGATGTACTGGTACGAAACATCGTTGACCCCCCTAGGGGTTCGTATAGGTTCCACGACCTTAAGGGCTATTACAAATGTGGACAATGCCAGATTTGTAGTCTGAATGCATGTTGGAGTAGGAAAATTATGAATTTTTCCTCTACGGCTACTGGTCGGAATTTCAAGATTGAGTCCTTTATTACATGCAGGACTACACATGTGGTCTACATGCTGCAGTGCCCGTGTGGTCTGCAGTATGTGGGCCGGACCACTAGAGCCTTGCACGTGAGGTTGAGTGAGCACTTAACCAATATTCGGAAAGGCTTTAAGGAACATAGCGTATCCAAGCATTATGACAGGGTCCATGCTAGAGATCCCACGGGGACCCTATTCGTAGGGATCGATAGCTTCATATCCCATTGGAGAGGGAGTTTAAAAGTGAGGGAGCTTTCCAGACTGGAATCCAAATGGATTTTCCTGCTGGGGAGCCACTCTCCCGTGGGGTTGAATATTGAACTGGATGTCAATTGTTTCATTGATAATTCCTGATCGCTGCATTGGTGTACTGTACTCCTGTAGTTTCCCTAATGTAGCAATGCATCTTATTATAGTGGTTTCCATACTTTCTATAGACTGGAATTAAAGCAGATGCTAGTATCCTTTTGGTTTATTCTTGGAACCCCTATTCCTGTGTCTTCCTCTTTGTCCTCTTTTTTGTAATTGTGCACACATTAGGGATTAAATATCTATATAGGCAATAGTGAATATGACAGGGACTGGTCTGACTGTCTCTCTGGTATCTTTATGGATTGGGTGTTGATATGCTTAATGTTATGTTAATGCATATGGTTAACACTCTATCCATATAGATATTTGATAAATGCGATTTTTTGGTTTGAAATTGTCCATGATATGTATGTCTGTGATATATATATACTTTCTCTGCCTCAACAAATTGCTTTTGGGTTGAACACATTACAATTCAAGTCCACTCATATATTTTTTATTTTCATTTGCATTGTTAAATTTAAAAAAAAAAAAAAAAATTTAACTTTTGCTCTCCAGTGTAAATTACAGAATTGGCGATTTTAACTTCTGTTGTAATGGATGTAAGTTTCCGTGGTTTGTTTAAAATCTCGCTCGCCTGGGGGTCCGTCTACATTGCCCATAATGCAATGCGGTATAGGTGAGCTGGCCTGGGGGAGGACGCCGGCGTGTGACGCAGGGCGCGCACGGAGTAATGATGCGCATGCGCAGTGTAATCTTAGCCTCGTTTTGGTCTGACTGTTTGGTACGTTCTTTGCAGACACTGTACCAGAAGGGGAAGTGACGCTTCGCACACTGAGGTAGCTGGGCAGTCTATTAGACCGTGCGGGGTTACTTGTATTGGATTGGGCGACCGAGATCTGGTAACAACCTATGGGAACATGGATACTACTATTTAATGGCGGTGGAAACAAGCAGCCTTCATGCTTCAGAAGAAGTCCGTTGGGATGAAATCGATCGAGCGGAAGTGCTGCTTTGGATCCCACCGATATTTTGCACAGTGTTGTTTTTAGTTCACGGCGCCTTTCTTTTGGACTTCTTGTAAGTGCATTTTATTCTTAATAAACGTGTATGCCTTTTAAGCGATATTACACTATTGCGTTTTTCCTTCTATCTGGCTGTACGGACCCTGTGGTAAACATTGAAGACTGAAGCAGTGACAGTCTGCAACAGGGGCCAAGTGGAGGCCTGGTGTCCACACAGGCGTTTCCTGACCCCCCGTAATAGAGGGTCATGGAGCTCTGGTAAGGGCATTGTTTGTTTGGTGGAGGAACCGTGCACACAATAAAGTGGTGTGGTGGAGGACTGTTTATATGATTATCTTAGCCGTCACTACATTGGGAAAATCTTATCCTATGGATTGAATTGGATTTTGCCATTTACAATTTTCATTCATTTTTTGGACATTATATTTGGACATTTTTTCTCTTTTTCTATTATCTACTTGAATTTTCTTTTTTACAAAAGGTTACACATGTTTCACGGGAAATGTATTATGTTGTTTATATATTTTTTTATTACAATTTTGTATTCACATGTTTATGACACATACATGACACAGGTTGAATCTTTTTTGTCTAATGAGCACTAGACACGAGCGCAGATAATTGCATTTCATCATTGCAGCGGACATGTCGTACCATTTTGACACTTTTTTGGGACCATTGGCATTTATACTGTGCTATAAAAATGCACTGATTAAGTGGTTAAAATCACATAAAAAAAATAAAAAATGGAGGAGGAGGTTCATGTGGAGTAGAAGCCTAAAGGTTGAGGAGGCGGTGACCGTGGAAGTGGCGGTGGAAGAGGAGGAGGTAGCCAACAATGTTTTTTGTTTGTTTGTTTTTTTTTTCTTATTGGGGTAGCCCCCAAAATATTGAGACATGTTAAAAAAAAAAAGTATACCAATGACTGTGTGAGGCCGGTATAAATGGCTATTCTGCACAAGGTACAGACAAGTCTTGTGGGATCCATGCCTGGTTCATTTTAATAAACGTTAGCTTGTCCACGTTGGCTGCAGACAGGCGGCTGTGCTTGTCTGTGATAACGCCCCCTGCCGTGCTAAACACACGTTCAGACAATACACTGGCTGCAGGGCAGGCCAGCACCTCCAAGGCATAAAGGGCAAGCTCAGGCCATGTGCCCAATTTGGAGACCCAGAAGTTGAATGGGGCAGACCCATCAGTCAGTACGTGTAGGCGTGTGCACACATACTGTTCCACCATGTTGCTGAAATGCTGCCTCCTGCTAAGACATTGCCTATCAGCTGGTGGTGCTGTTTGTTGTGGCGTGCTGCTGACAAAGCTTTTCCACATTTTGGCCATGCTAACCCTGCCTTC
>BLSH010068609.1:1330831-1342276 GCA_018402905.1 Glandirana rugosa
ATCGCAATATTTTAGTAGAGTATGACCACATCCCTCTCTAAGGACGACGACCACATTCCCTCTACACCAGTATGAGATGATTTTATAACGCTAATCTGTCCCTCACACCAGCAGCAGGAACCTTTCCCTACACCAGTATGAGATGATTTTATAACGCTAATCTGTCCCTCATTCCAGCAGCAGGAACCTCTCCCTACACCAGTATGAGAGGAGTTTATAACGCTAATCTGTCACTTACACCAGCAGCAGGAACCTCTCCCTACATTAGTATGAGATGATTTTATAAAGCTAATCTATCCCTCACACCAGCCGCAGGAACTTCTCCCTACACCAGTATGAGATGATTTTATAACGCTAATCTATCCCTCACACTAGCAGCAGTAATCTCTCCCTATACTGTTATGAGATGATTTTATAACGCCATTCTATTCCTCACACCAGCTGCAGGAACCTCTCCCTACATCAGTGTGAGATGATTTTATAACGCTAATCTGTCCCTCACACTAGCAGCAGGAAGCTCTCCCTACACCAGTATGAGATGATTTTATATTGCTAATCTGTCCCTCACATCAGCAGCACTAACCTCTCCCTACACCAGTATGAGATGATTTTATAACGCTAATCTGTCCCTCACACCAGCAGCAGGAACCTCTCCCTATGTTAGTATGAGATGATTTTATAATGCTAATCTATCCCTCACACCAGCAGCAGGAACCTCTCCCTACACCAGTGTGAGATGATTTTATAACGCTATTCTATCCCTCACACCAGCAGCAGGAACCTCTCCCTATATTAGTATGAGATGATTTTATAACGCTAATCTGTCCCTCACACCAGCAGCAGTAACCTCTCCCTATACTAGTATATGATAATTTTTTAACGCTAATCTATCCCTCACACCAGCAGCAGGAACCTCTCCCGACACCAGTATGAGATGATTTTATAACGCTAATCTGTCCCTCACACCAGCAGTAGGAACCTCTCCCTATACCAGTATGAGATGATTTTATAACGCTAATCTATCCCTCACACCAGCAGCAGGAACCTCTCCCTACACCAGTATGAGATGATTTTATAACGCTAATCTGTCCCTCACACCAGCAGCAGGAACCTCTCCCTACACCAGTATGAGATGATTTTATAATGCTAATCGGTCCCTCACACCAGCAGCAGAAACCTCTCCCTATATTAGTATGAGATGGTTTTATAACGCTAATCTATCCCTCACACCAGCAGCAGGAACCTCTCCCTACACCAGTATGAGATGATTTTATAACGCTAATCTGTCCCTCACACCAGCAGCAGCATCCTCTCCCTACCTAGTATGAGATGATGTGACATGCAGCGCTACATGACTCCAGCTTATATTGAGGCTGGGTCACATGATGCACTGGCCAATCACAGCCATGCCATAAGTAGGCATGGCTGTGATGGCTTCTAATTGCAAACAAGTGAAACGCTTGTTGATTGCTTGCCCTGCAGCTATTCAAAAGGCACGAAAAAATACCCGAACCATGAACCCAAACCTGGACTTTTTCTCAAATGTCCGGGTTCGGGACACGGACACCCAAAGTCCGGTACGAACCCGAACTTTACAGTTCGGGTTCGCTGAACTCTAGTCGTAGGCAAGCTGGGGGTCAGTGCAGGCAGAGTTAAGATAGGTAGAGGTCAAGCCGGGTAACAGGTAAACAGAAAGTCTTCAGGACAGATTGCTTTAGGACACGGGAAAGCTGTAGAATAGACAACACCGACTGCAGGGTACTGTCAGCTTAAATGGCAGTTTGGGAGCCCGTGCCGGTGCATACGCACACGTGCACAGGAGAGCACACATACACACCGGCGCGCACCAGCCGCACACGCTATGTGCGCCCGCGCATAGGTCTCCTGCCCCGAATTTCAGGGGCGGAGGTGGTCTCCTGACAGTCACAATATATATACAGTGTAGACTATATATACAGTGCATTTGGCAGTGTACAGTATATAATACATTGCAGTCGGTGTACAGTATATAATACAGTGTAGTGTGGTGTGAAAAAAAAAAAAAAATACCCATCATGTCCGGAAGGCCACCAAGGAGAGACAGACACTCACAGGCCACTAAAAGAGGGCATGAAATGCAGCAATAATCAAGCACTAAGGATTATCCAAGGACACAGTGAGGCTTCATCATTAGAAAAAATGGTCACATTTATTTTCATAAGTAACAGTTAAAAACAATGGAAACCGTAAGATCATCAATTACCAAAAAGTCTGATGTAAAAAAAGTCCAAATATGGGTGAAAAATGGTGGAAGTTAAATTGGGGTTAAAACAGTAACTTAGAAAAATAATGAGCTGTGCTCCTATTGAGCTATCAGTGTCAACATAGCACTAGTCTCATCACGTCAGGCACCCTGTCACGAAGTGAAAACAAAACTGCCACTCACTAAACCTGCGGGTAGGTACCTGTCAGGGAGAGATCAGAGAGGTCACCATGTGCCGTCCAAAGGGGAAGGAAGGGGGGATCCCACCTGCCTTGCGATGTCGAGCAAACAGACTGTTGTTCCAAATGGGGTGTGTTCCTGCTGTGATGATGTGGGCTGTTGGCTCATGGAGGGGTGTGCACTGTGATTGGCTTGGACCTGCACTGACTGCTGGGGTGGCTGAATGCAATAGCCTGTCACAGTGACGACATGTTTCGTGCTTCGGCACTTTGTCAAGTCCTGTGACAGGCAAGGAAGGGGAGTGATTTATAGTTATTTGTCAGTTGTTAATCCTTTAGGTTTTGGTGACCTCGAAAGTAGCAATGAGAACATGGCCATCTCCCGGTGACACGCTGGGACTCTAATGCACTTCTAATTATGTATACTTAGTAATTGGCCCTATATATTGACGGACCAGGGGTGCATGATGAATGTGACAGCCCCATGGGGGTACTTTATAAATAACCATAAAAAATATATATTTTTTTTAAAAAACAACAAATTGGAAAAAAATTAAGAATAAAATTAATTCGAAACTTGAGCTGTATATGCAATAAACTTCTATACGAAAAAAAAACCACAATGCATGAAAATTGATAAACAAAAAAAAAAAAACACAACGCATGAAAATTGATAAACCAAAAAAAAAAAAAACACGGCTTCCAGGATTAGACTAGGTGATTGGTCTCCATTTCTTCATTTAGGCCATAAGGAGATAAAGTATTTAATTTGAAGATCCAAAAAGCTTTTTTTTTACAAAGAAGTGCAAATTTGTCATTGAATGTGAGAGTCCTGTCTGTGATTTTTTCAATAACCATGACCTCCAAGCATTTAATGTCATGGTGAGTTAAAAAATGGCGGGGCACACTATGTTGATCATCACCCTTGCGTATGAGCCTTCTATGTTCTCCTATTATCTTTCGGAGAGGGCATATTGTTCGGCCTACATAAAGTAAATTGCATGGATATCTCAGGATGTAGATGACGAAATCTGAGGAACACGTGATGAACTGCCTGATGTGGAATTCTTGGCCCTTGGAATGTTTAACAGCAGGGCCCGTTCCTGCTCCCAACAATAGTAACTGTGAGGGGTTACAATATTCAGGCACCACCAATATTCAAGGCCCAATTTTTCTGCACCTGTTTGACTGGGGCATGTAATTACAGTTTTTTTCTAATTGTTTACAGCAGAGCCTATTCCTGCCCCCCAACAAGAGTAACTGTGAGGGGTTACAGTGTTCATGCACCAGCAACACCCAAGGCCCAATTTTTCTGCACCTGTTTGACTGGTGCATGAAATTACAATTTTATATAGTGCAGTCCCCATAATATATATATAATACAGTTCAGAGTATATAGTGAAGTCCATATAGCATATACAATGCAGTTCAGAGTATATAGTGCAGTCCATGTAGTATATATAATACATTTAAGAGTATATAGTGCAGTCCGCATAGTATATATAATGCAGTTCAGAGTATATAGTGCAGTGCATATACTATAAATAATGCAGTTCAGAGTATAAAGTGCAGTCTGTGTACTATATATAATACAGTTCAGAATATATAGTGCAGTCCGCGTAGTATATATAATACGGTGGAGTGGAGAGTATATAGTGCAGTCATTGTAGTAGATATAATACAGTGGAGAATATATAGTACAGTCAGTGTAGAATATATAACACAGTGTATTGAAGTAGTGAAGGGGAATCCTATGACAGAATTAAGAAAAAAACTATATGGGGGCCCCCCCAAATCCATACCAGCCCCTTTGGGTCTGGCATTGATTTTAAGGGGAACTCCACGCCAAATTAAAAAAAAATTGGCGTGGGCTCCCTCCCAAAAACCATACCAGACCCTTATCTGAACATGCAGCCTGGCAGGACAGGATGGGGGGGGAGCAAGCACCCCCCCTCCTGAACCATACCAGGCCACATGCCCTCAACATGGGAGGGTGGGTGCTTTGCTCTGCGCCCCCCACCCCAAAGCACCTTGTCCCCATGTTGATTGGGACAAGGGCCTCTTCCCGACAACCCTGGGCTGTGGTTGTCGGGATCTGTGGGCGGAGGGTCTTATCGGAATCTGGAAGCCCCCTTTAACAAGCGGGCCCCCAGATCCTGCCCCTCCCCAATGTGAATGGGTATCGGGTAGATTGTACCCCTACCCATTCCCCAAAATAGTGTCAAAAAAACAAAAACCACAAGAGACAGTTTTTGACAATTCCTTTATTAAAAAAGAAAAAAGTGCATCCAACTCTTTCAGAGGCTACTCACTGAATGAGCTGTCTTCGGTTTGACAGCTCTTATATAGGCAAGGGTGGGGCCAGCACATGACGTCATAGGGCACAGGGTCACCGGGTGACGTATCTGGTGGCCCCGCCCTTGCCTATATAAGAGCTGTCAAACCGAAGACAGCCCACTCTGAAAGAGGCGGATGCGCTGTTAATTTTTTTTTTTCGGTCCGTTGATGCCGTTATTGATGATGGATTACATCGTGGGACAAGCAAGGGTGGGGCCGGTACGTGACGTCATAGGGCGCAGGGTCACTGGGTGAAGTATCTGGTGGCCCCGCCCTTGCCTATATAAGAGCTGTCAAACCGAAGACAGCCCACTCTGAAAGAGGCGGATGCGCTGTTAATTTTTTTTTTTCGGTCCATTGGTGCCGTTATTGATGATGGATTACATCGCGGGACATTTTTTAATTTTATTTTTCAATAAAGGCATTGTCCAAAACGGTCTCCTGTGGTTTTTACTTTTTTGACACTTTTTTGGTGAATGGGTAGGGGTACAATGTACCCGATACCCATTCACATGGAGGGGGGGGGTCGGGATCTGGGGACCCCCTTGTTAAAGGGGGCTTCCAGATTTCAATAAGCCCCCCACCCCGCAGACCCCAACAACCACTGCCCAGGGTTCTCGGGAAGAGGCTCTTGTCCCCATCAGCATATGGGGACAAGGTGCTTTGGGGTGGAGGGCACAGGGCCCCCATGCTCCAAAGCACCCCCCCATGTTGAGGGTATGTGGCCTGGTATGGTTCAGGAGGGGGGGCACTTGCTAATCCCCCCCTATCCTGCCCTGCCAGGCTGCATGCTCAGATAAGGATCTGGTATGGATTTTGGGGGGGCCCCATGTCAATTTTCTTAAAATCCATACCAGATCCAAAGAACCTGGTATGGACTGGCGGGGACCCTACACCATTTTTTTCATTGATTTTTCATCTATATTGCCGGGAGCCAGCAATACATTACAGCCACGAACAAGTTTACATTACATTTTTCCTTTAGAAATGTCATTATTGCTGCGGCACTGTGCTATACATCACACAGATGTGCCACTTTACAGGCAGACTAAGGGGATCCCCAGGCACTTTCACTTTAAGCATTATTAAAATCACTGCTCCTGAAAAAACGATTGTTTTAAAAACAGTTTTTTTGCATTGACACATGTCCCCAAGGGCAGTACCCAGGTCCCCATACACTTTTTATGGCAATAACTTGCATATAAGCCTTTAAAATTAGCACTTTTGATTTTTCATGTTCGTGTCCCATAGACTTTAATAGGGTTCACATGTTCACTAGAACTTTTTGCCTGTTCGCAGTGTTTGGGTGCGCACCAAACCGGAGGGTGTTCAACCTATCCCTACTTGCTATGGAGTGGCCACAAAAGTGCAGAACAATTCAAAGTCTCTCACAATAGTAAAGCCATCTTCCCCAGATGTTTTGGTCACTTTAGCAATTGGTGTTACTCACACAGGATGTTCCTTCCTCTCACACAAAAAACATCCTCTCTCTCTCTCTCATCACCAGTGTAGTTCAGCCCTGCAGAAGAGCTCTCTAAGGCTGGCCATAGATGGTGTGAATTTCTTCCCTGCAGCCACGGGTTGCAGGAAAGAAATTTGCATGATTCCCCCATCAGCACAGAAAGAGCTTACAGAGGAATCCCTCCTGCCGGGCCATTGTCTTCTCCAGGCGGGGCCGCCCTAGTCGGGAGAAGCCAGTGATTATCGCTAGTGACTATAGCAATCTCTTGCTATAATCGGAAGTGAATCTGACAGGCTAGTTGTGCCCAAGTTGATTGATTGATCAAATTGGTACATTCAGCCTGTCCATTAATGGTTCAAATCTTGGCCTGTTCCTGCTGAACCGGCCAAGATCTGAACTATGTATTACTGGCCTAAGGCAGCTCAGAGCTACATCTCTGCAGGACAGAGGTATCTTGTTCCCATACATTGAGATTTTGCTTGTTTTTCCCCAGAAGATCCTGCACCTAGGTGCTTAAAGTTGAACTCTAGGCAAACAGCAAAGAATATATAAGGGAGCTGCTTTACCTGCCAAAGAATTTCTATTTATGTCCAACCAGTCCTAAAATGTTCACAGATCTTTCAACACAGTCCTACCTGGCAGGGCAGGAGATGTGATTCTATTCTGCTGCAGGTAAATAACTTACAGTTCTTGTCTCTCACACAGTTATTGACTGGACAGTGAAAATAGAAACAGCATACTGATTGTGCCTGTCACCTCTACTTCTATCAGCATCATAGGCATGTGCAGGGCGTGTGCCAGGTGTGCCTGGGCACACCCTAATCGCTCTAATCACTCTGTGCGGTGCTGCTGGTTTCCCTCCTCTCCCCTCGGCTACTGCAGGGGATGTTTCAGGATGGAGAGCGGGGAAAAAGGCTAGTCAATATGTAATTTACCAGTCCCTTCTCACTGTGTTCATTCATAAGTGAAGCATAGTAAACTGTGTTTACTGTACTTCTGTTTGTGAATAGAGTTGAGCGAACTTCTAGAAGTTCGGGTTCTGCTGGTTCGTCTGAACTTCGGGACAAAGTCCGGGTTCGGGTCCGGACAGAACCTGAACTTTGCCCCGGACCCCGAAAGCCATTGAAATCAATGGGGACCCGAACTTTTAGGCACAAAAATGGCTGTAAAAAGTCCTGGAAAGTCCTAGAGGTCTGCAAAAGGAAGGAAAATGGGGGTAAGGGTGGGACAAGTGCCCTACAAAGAAATGGGGACAGGGAAATAACTTTAAATATTTTTAAAAAAATAAAAACATAAAAAAATCAAAAATGGAGGTGGATGTGGACCATCTTCAAATTGTGTGTGAAAAGTATTAATTAACGGTAGAAGCCATATCACTGTTCTAAAATCATCTTCAAACTGTGTGAAAAAAATATAAATTAGCCGGGAGAACCCATATCACTGTTCTAAAATCATCTGGAAACTGTGTGTTAAACTTAAATTAAAACCGGGAGAACCCATATCACTGTTCTAAAATCATCGGGAAACTGTGTGTTAAACTTAAATTAAAACCAGGAGAACCCATACCACTGTTCTACAATCATCTGGAAACTGTGTGTTAAACTTAAATTAAAACCGGGAGAACCCATATCACTGTTCTAAAATCATCTGGAAATTGTGTGTGAAACTATAGCAGAGCAAAGCCATATACCTGTTCTAAAATCATTTAAAAACTGTGTGTGAAAATATATCAGAGAAAAGCCATATCCCTGTTCTAAAATCATCTAAAAACTGTGTGTGAATATATAGCAGAGAAAAGCCATATCCCTGTTCTAAAATCATCTAAAAACTGTGTGAATATATAGCAGAGAAAAGCCATATGCCTGTTCTAAAATCATCTAAAAACTGTGTGTGAAAATATAGCAGAGAAAAGCCATATCCCTGTTCTAAAATCATCTAAAAACTGTGTGTGAAAATATAGCAGAGAGAAGAACAGGGATATGGCTTCGCTCTGCTATAGTTTCACACACAGTTTTTTAGATGATTTTAGAACAGGGATATGAAAAATCTTGCTTTTTTCTTTGTTTTTGTCAAAAAATGTAACAAATTAGTAATTTTTCTTCATAAATTTTGGCCAAAATTTATACTGCTACATATCTTTGGTAAAAATAACCCAAATTGGTGTATATTATTTGGTCCTTGTGAAAGTTATAGAGTCTACAAACTATGGTGCCAATCATTGAAAATTGATCACACCTGATATAATGACGGCCTATCTCATTTCTTGAGACACTAAAGCCCCGCAAATCATATGTTGGCTGTTGTATGTAGCATACTGACTGCACTACACAATCGTATGTCCGCAGAAGAACGTTCAGGTGCATGTAATTAGCATCCAGCCATTCCTGACTTTGGAGCATGCGTGTTTTGCACAATACAACTTTGTTGTACCAACTGCTCTGCACACACGATACAACAGTCGTATGAGAGCTTGTTGGTATGACCAAGTTTTCTAGTCTGCTCGTACAACTCCCTTGTACGACCATCATATGTTCGACTGTTCTAATCGCGCATACGAACGATCGATTTCGCATACAACGGTCTTGAGTACGACCTGTTGTATACAACCTTCGACCGTGTGTACGGGGCTTAACAAGTCACGAAAGTACAAATACCCCCCAAATGACCCCTTTTTGGAAAGTAGATATTCCAAGGTATTTAGTAAGTTGCATGGTGAGTTCTTTGATGTTGTCATTTTTCCCACAATTCTTTGCAAAATGAAGATTTGTTTTTTTTTTTACAAAATTGTCATATTAATACATTATTTCTCTCACATGGCATATGTATTCTTGCAACTACACCACAAAACACATTCTGTTACTCCTCCTGAGTATGGCGATATCACATGTCTGAGACTTTTTCACAGCCTGGCCACATACAGAGGCCCAACATGCAGGAAGCACCATTAGGTATTCTAGGGACATAAATTACACATCTAATGTCATGACGACCTATCACACTTTTGAAGTCCCTGTAGCACCAGGACAATGGAATTGTCCATAAAATGACCCCATTTTGGAAAGCAAACACCCCAACGCATAACATATGAGGCATAATGAGTCTTTTGAACATGTAATTTTTTTCCAGAAGTTTTTGGAAAATGTGGGAAAAAAATTAAAACGCATTTTTTTTACACAAAGTCGTCCATTTACAAGATATTTCCAACACATAGCATGTACATAGCAAAAATGACACCCCAAAATACATTATTCTACTTCTCCTGAGTATGGCGATACCATATGTGTGAGACTTTTACACAACCTGGGCACATACAGAGGCCCAACATCCAAATAATACCAGGTGTTCTAGGAGCATAAATTACACGTATAATTTTCTGAGAACCACATATCATCAAATAGCATGTACATACCAAGAATTACACTCCAAAATAAGTTCTATTGAGGAAAGGGTAAAAAAGAAGTATTACCTGTGGTTTTAGTAGTGGCCACCGAGGAAAGCTTTGGTCCAGGCAGCAGGCAGGGATGTGCTTAGCGATGGCAATAGTCGTTATCCAGGCAGCAGGCAGGAATATTGTCTATAGTTAGTACAAGGACATTGTCAGCACAGCCAAAGCATTTGTCCATAGAAATTGTCCAGACAGACAGCCAGCACAGCCATAATATTGGTCCTGGTACATTGTTACCTACAGTCACTCACTGTACAGCTCTCCAGCCCTTCATAAACATGCTGCCTCTTGCTACATTACTTCCATAGTCCAGGTAGCAGGCAGAGTTGTGGTCAGGTCATGCAGCAAGCAGAGGCATGATGGCAGTAAGTCAGCAGCAGGCTGTGGGCCTCATTCGGGTAAGACCTGTGCACAGGGCACAGGGGTAGAGTCTTCTCCCACCCTTCGCTTTGAAGCCTCCGGGCAACCAGTTGCTAATCCGGAAAAAATGTGTTTTCTCCATCCGTCCGGATAAACAAATTCTGGTGCCCCTCACATGTGTGTGACCCCTGTGTACTACTGTAGAAGGGCAATAGATCAGTCCAAGTGGTAGGCAAAAGCATAGTCGATATCAGGCCAGGGTCAGTTCACGTGCAAGCAGTCCAAATGGTAGGCAGAAGCGTAGTTGATAAAACAGGCCAGGGTCAGTGCACATGCAAGCAGTCCAAACAGTGGGCAAAAGCGTAGTTGATAAAACAAGCCAGGGTCAGTTCACGTGCAAGCAGTCCAAACGTTAGGCAGAAGCATAGTCAAAAAACAGGCCAGGGTCAGTTAACGTGGAGGGAAGTCGCATGGTTATTTCGGGAAGCATGAAAATGGTCAGCACAGATGATGAAAATTGGGTAATATATGGGCTAATATTTTATGGATGTGTGGTACACTCTGAAGCATTCTCCAATGCAAAGGCCAGGTTCGGAGGGACACTGGAGACAACGGAAGCTGGTATCTTTGTGGAATCCTCTCTTGCTGCATACTCTGCATCTTTTTTGGCATCTTCGGCCTGTTTCAGATGGTTGGAAGTGGCGCTCATGAAGTCGGCTAACTGCATCAGAGCGAAGGTTTTCTGGGGGGAGGGGGGGGGGCTTTTTCTGGATAAATGAGGGACGTGACAGTTTCTTCTATGAATTTTAGGAAGGGGTCGGGGTTTTCTGGGGATTTACTGAAGATTATGTAGGCATTATACATGGCCAAATTAATTAAATAAAGGGCTATCTTCTTGTACTAGAACTGGGACCTCCTTATTGCCAAATACGGTTTAATCATTTGGTCGTTGAAATCCACCCCCCCCCCCCATGTAGAGATTATAATCTTGGACACAGGTTGGCTTTTGAATGGGGCCTCTTCTTCTCGGAACCCTGACAGTGGTGTCGTCATGGATGGTGGACATCATGTGAACATTTCGGTTATCTTTCCACCTCAAGGCCAGCACTTCGTTGCATTACAACATTGCTTTTTCCCCCTTTCGCAATTTCTTGTTCACAATAGATTGTGGGAAGCCCTTCCTATTCTTTCTTATGGTTCCGCAGGCCAGGGTTTTAACAATATAAAGATGTTTGAAAAGGGGCAAACTGGTGTTAAAATTGTCCAGATATACATGGTATCCTTTGTTGAGCAGTGGGTAGGCCAGGTCCCATACATTTTTTCCAGCTGTGCCCATGTAGGTCGGGCACTCAGGGGGCTGGAGCTGGGAATCTCTTCCTTCATATATGCGGAATGCATACAGATATCCCGTGGCTCTCAC
>BLSH010068642.1:2939-15364 GCA_018402905.1 Glandirana rugosa
ACTATCAAATAAATATACCGTCCCGTCCCGGTGCGGTACACTACAGTCTCCCCGCCCAGTACGTGCATACAGTGGCTCACCGGGGCGGGACGGTATATCTATTTCACAGTGTTGTTTCTCTAGAGTCAGCCGCCCTCGGGAAGGTACCTCTTCCTCGACAACGCAAAAAGAAAAAACCCAGACAGCGAGTGGCACTAACTTCTACCTAATGTTGCCCCCTGTGATTAAAAATAAGAAATTGGCGAATTGTTGGCGGGGTATCTGTTAACTGCAGATGTCCCGCCAACGAATTAAGACCCTCCTGCAGATAACTGCAGGAGGGTCTTAGCGCGAAGGCGCGCGGGAAGCGCGATTCTGGGAGGACGTCAATAGACGTCCTCCCAGAATTAAGCAACCGCCCTGTAGACGTCAATTGTCTATGGGGCGGTTGTTAAGCGGTTAAAGAATAAAAATTAGTGTCCCCCGTTGTAATCCATCTTCAATCACGGTGAGCGACAGACCCAAAAAAGAAAAACGCAACAGCTCCTTCTCCATGGAAGGGCTCCCGCCGACTGAGATCTCTTTGTTGTGACACTTTATCTATATGGCAGGGCGGGGCCACTCGGTGACATACGTGCATGACCCGCCCCTCTGACATCACATGGCGTGGCCCTGCCCTGCCATATAAATAAACTATCATAATAAACAGCAGGCAGACAGCGGGAGCCCTTCCATGGAGGAGGAGCTGTGCGCGCTGTGCATTATGGGGCACTCCGCAGCGGCGAAGTCGCTGCAAACGACCCATAATGTTCTAAATCCGACAAACGGGTGAACACCCGATGCTCGAGTCTGACTCGAACCGTGGGCCCATTCCTAATTATATGCATGATGCGTGTGAGACATAACTTGTAAAAATGACAACTTTGTGAAAAAAACCAAACACA
Source organism: Glandirana rugosa (assembly GCA_018402905.1). Taxonomy (NCBI): domain Eukaryota; kingdom Metazoa; phylum Chordata; class Amphibia; order Anura; family Ranidae; genus Glandirana; species Glandirana rugosa. The sequence goes on from BLSH010068642.1 coordinate 3,863, forward strand.
TTTTATTTAATTTCTTCATTTTCCAAAAAAACTGTGTCAAATTACAACTTCAAAAAAATCGCACCATGCCTTTTACTAGATACCTTGGACTGCCTACTTTCCAGAAAGGGGTCATTTGGAGGATTTTCGTGCTTTCCTGGCATTTTTGGGCCTTAAGAAATGAGATCGGCCGTCAGTACATCAGGACTGATCGATTTTCAGATACATACCATAGTTTGTAGACTGTATAACTTTCACAAAGTAGATCAAATAATACTGTATACACTGATTAGGGTAATTTTTACCAAATAAATGTAGAAAAATAGATTTGGCCTAAATTTGTGAAGAAAGATCATTTATACAATTTTATAACAGAAACAAAGAAACTTTTTTTTTTTTTATAGCAAAATTTTTTTTTAAAAAAATCTGGTTGTGAATAAATACCTCCAAAAAAAAGCTCTATTTGTCAAAAAAAAAAAAGATACAAATTTCATTTAGGTACAATGTTGCATGACTGAGTAATTGTCATTCAAAATGTTACAATGCTGAAAACTTAAAAAATGGCCTGGGCAGGAAGGGAGGGTGAATTAACCACTTGCCCTCCGGAAGATTTACCCCCCTTCATGAGCAGACCATTTGTTGCAATAGAGCACTGCGTTATTTTAACTGACAATTGCGTGATCATGCAATGGTGTACCTCAATAAAATTGGTGTCCTTTTTTTCCCCACAAATAGCGCTTTCTTTTGGTGGTATTTGATAACCTCTGTGGTTTTTATTTTATGTTTTATAAACATAAAAATTCTGACTGATTGCTTTAAAAAAGGCCTGAATTTTTTCCTTAATGTAAATAATATAACTGGGTACTAACATTTTTAGGTAAAATTGATCCAGGGTGAATCCGATTGCCTCTCGGGGGGGTCAAGAAGGAAGTTTTCCCCCACTATAGCAAATTGGATCATTGGCATTGCTGGGGTTTTTTGCCTTCCTCTGGATCAACTGTGGGTGAAGGATTGTATGGTTATATATAAATTATTATTTTATATTATATATATATATTTTTGGTTGAACTAGATGGACTTGTGTCTTTTTTCAACATGACTAACTATGGAACTATGACAATTTTGAAAAAAAAACAATATTTTTTACTTTTTGCTATAAAACATTCCCAATAAAATTATGTAAAAAACAAATACAATTTCTTCATCAGTTTAGGCCAATATGTATTCTGCTACATATTTTTGGTAAAAAAAACCCCAATAAGTGTATATTGATTGGTTTGCGCAAAAGTTATGGCTTCTACAAACTATGGGATATTTTTATTTATGCATTTATTAATAGTGATGGTGGTGATCAGCGACTTCTAGTGGGACTGCAATATTGTGGCAGACAATTGGAAACTAACTGACACTTTTTTGGGGAGGAGTGACACTAATACAGTGATCAGTGCTAAAAATATGCACTGTCATTGAACTAATGACACTGTCTGGGAAGGGGTTAACATCAGGGGCGATCAAAGGATTAAATGTGTGCCTAGCCAGTGTTGTGTGGAAGGTGCATTTACTAGAGAAAGTCATGGATCCATGGATGTATGTGCGGCAGCAAGGCGTGTGGACCTCAACACCTATGTGTTGCACATATTACTGTTTACAACTGGGTACTGGTGGAGGGGCGCCTGATCATGTGATTGCAGTGGTCACATGATCTGGAATTCAACTTCAAACTCCTGTCACCCATAACCCCATAAATGCCTGGCAGAAGGCACCAGCAAGCTATTAAGGCTGAATTCCAGGTGTAACAATTTTACATATACCCACATATCCAGCAATTGAGCTGCAAGTTTGAAAATGACTTACCAAGCTATTGCTAGACTTGCCAGGCTTGTTTGTTGCACAATTGCAGTCCGCATTGCATGACTCCAGATCAACTTTCTTTGCAAACATTCTGCAAGTCTGCTACAAGTTCTGGTTCAGTTATGTTATGCAATAGTCATTCCCACCACAGGAGGTCACTGTGGCTGAGGTTTCATGCTGTAGACTTGCAGAGCTTTTGCTGTAGACTCACCACTGCAACTCTGCTCTTGTTAGAGACTTGCCACGCAAATTTGCTACAAATTGGAAAAGTGTCAACTAGAACTTGTGCTTCAAGTGCTCTGCAAGCGTACAACTTGCCAGTGAAAATGTGCAGCAAGTTAACAGACTTACAATTCAAAACTGCCACAAATCGGTGGCAAATTATCCTTGCTATCTGGGTAGTCACATACAGTTAGGTCCATATATATTTGGACACATGCACAATTTTAGTTTTTTCAGGTATTTATCAAAAAATATTTAAGCTATAGTTCTATAATGGATATGGGCTGAAAGTGCACAATCTCAGGTTTAATTTGAGGGTATGTACATCCAAATCGGAGGAAGGGTTTAGGAATTAAAGCTCTTACGAATAGCTAACCCCCCTTTTCAAGAGACCAAAAGTAATTGGACAACTGAATCAAAAGCTGTTTCATGGCCAGATGTGGGCTACTCCTTCATTATTTCCTCATCAATTAAGCAGGTAAAAGGTCTGAAGTTGATTCTAAGTGTGCTATTTGCATTTGGAATATATTGCTGTGAATCTACATCATGCATTCAAAGGAGCAGTCCATGCAAGTGAAACAGGCCATTATAAGGCTTCAAAAATGAACAAATCCATCAGAGAGATAGCAGCAACATTAGGCGTGGCCAAATCAACAGTTTGGTACGTTCTGAGGTAAGAAGAATGCACTGGTGAGCTCAGCAACATAAAAAAGGCCTGGACATCCTCGGAAGACAATAGTGGTGGAAGATCACATAATCCTCTCTATGGTAAAGAAAAACCCATTCACAACATCCAGACAAGTGAAGGACACACAAAGTCTGCAATCAAGAGAAGACATCACAAGAGCAAATACAGAGGGTTCACCACAAGGTGCAAACCATTCAGAAGCCTGAAGAATAGAAAAGCCAGATTAGAATTTGCCAAAAAACGTCTAAAAAATCCAGACCAGTTTTTAGAAAACATTCTTTGGACGGATAATACTAAGATTAATCTGTACCCGAATGACAAGAAGAAAAACGTGTGAAGAAGGCTTGGACCAGCTCAGCTCAGCTTGGTGTTTATTGATGATGTGACAGAAGACAGAAGCAGTCGGATGAATTCTGCAGTGTTTAGAGATACACTGTCACCCCAGATTCAGCCAAATGCAGCAACGTTTATTGGACGGCACTTCACAGTACAGATAGACAATGATCCAAAACATACTGCAAAAGCAACCCAGGAGCTTTTGAAGGAAAAGAAGTGGAATATTCTGCAATGGCCGAGTCAGTCACCTGATCTCAACCCAATTGAGCATGCATTTCACTTGCTGAAGGCAAAACTAAAGGCAGAAAGACCCACAAACAAGTAGTTAAAGCCTGGAAAAGTATCAGAAAGGAGGAAACCCAATCTCTGGTAATGTCCATGGGCTCCAGACTTCAGACAGTCATTGCCAGTAAAGGACTCTCAACAAAATATTAAAAATGAACATTTTATTTATGATTATATTCATTTGTCCAATTACATTTGAACCCCTGAAAATGGGGGGGGGGGGCGACTGTATAAAAATGGTTGCAGTTCCTAAAATTTGTACTTGATATTTATGTTCCACCCCTTGAATTAAAGCTGAAAGTCTGCATTTCAAATTCATTTGGGTTGTTTTGTTTGAATTTTATTCTGGTGGCATACAAAGCCAAAAGTATGAAAATTGTGCCTGTGTCCAAATATATATGGACCTAACTGTATGTCCTGCTTGGACCAAAGTATGTATGTACCCTACCTGTTGGATCCCTGTGGAAGCTGGAAATCACTGTAGTAGACACCACTACTACAGTGATTTATACTAGCTTTTGTGCCAAGTGGATGCCCTGTTTAACCACTTCAGCCCCGGAAGGATTTCCCACTTTAGGACCAGAGCACTTTTTGCGATTCAAAGCTGCGTCACTTTAACTGACAATTACGATGTCTGCGACCTTGTACACATACAAAATCTGCGTCCTTTTTTTCCCACAAATAGAGATTTCTTTTGGTGGTATTTGATCCCCTCTGCGTCATTTCTGATCACCGCTATAAACAAAAAAAGAGCGACAATTTTGAAAAAAAAAACAATATTTCTTACTTTTTGCTATAATACATATCCAAATAAAAAATATATAAAAAAACAAATGTATTCATCAGTTTTAGCAGATATATATTCTTCTACATATTTTTGGTAAAAAAAAGAAATCGCAATAAGCATATATTGATTGGTTTGCGCAAAAGTTGTCGCGTTTACAAACAATGAGAATTAATTTATGGGGTTTTTATTTATTTATTTATTTTTACTAGTAATGGCAGTGATCTGCGATTTTTAGTGGGACAGCGACATTTTGACACTTTTTGGGGACCATTGGCATTTATACAGCGATCAGTGCTATGAAAATGCACTAATTACTGTGTGAATGTCACTGGCAGGGAAGGGGTTAACACTAGGGGGCGATCAAAGGGTTAAGTGTGTTCCCTGGGATGTGTTACTAACTGTGCGGGGGCTGGGCTGACTGGGGGATTAGAGTGATCTCTGCTCCCACATACAGGGAACAGAGGGTCACATTCCTTCTCCCCTGTCAGAACGGAGATCTGTGTGTTTACATACACTGTCCCCCGTTCTGTCACTGCGGGAGAGTGATCGCGCATGGCCGGCCCCACCACTGATTGGCTCCCCCCGCTACACAGTGAGCGTGCGCGCCCACAACACTCACTCCCGCGCTCGCCATCAGGTGAAGGCGATTTGCGATATCGAGTCACTTTGTTGCCATCATTTGACGGCGGGCAGTTGGGAAGTGGTTAACACAGAAGGTCACTCATTGGCATGGGTCCCATTCAGGGAACACTATGGGGGAGATTTACTAAAACTGGTGCACCTGTGCACAGTAGCCAATCAGTTTCTAACTTCAGTTAGTTCAATTAAGCTTTGGCAATGAAACCCGGAAGCGGATTGGTTTCCATGCAGAGCTGCACCAGATTTTGCACCATGCAGCTTCAATAAATAGCTCCCTTTGAATTTCTGCAGAGCAAACGACCTCCGGTGTTTGCAATGCAAATAATGGTAAACACTGCGCTCATCTGTCAGTATGGCCATGAGTAAAAGCAATATATAACATAATAAACCATCAATGGTATGGGATAATCACTGTAAAAACAGTCCCATAGAGTCCAATATGATGGAGAAGGATGGTACTGCTGTGAGAGGCGGTCGGCTGTGACGAGCAGGAAGGACTCTATAACACGGAAAGAGAAAATACAGCAGCGCCTCTAAGTGCAATATATCACATTTTATTGGAGAACAATTAAAACAAAGTAGTATGCACTCACAAAGTCAGCAAAGGTATGTGCATGGAATACAAAGGGGTCATCCGCTGGATACAAGGTGTGGAGACACGCTCCGGTGGGCGCTTTGCTGGGTCCGGGACTAGGCGCACTGGTGGCTTCCAGCGTAACTAGGAGACCGATGCCGACAGCAGAGGAGCGAGCTGGCACAGGACAACTGTGTCACCTCCGGGTACGCCAAGCGGGAATCGCGTGCAATCGGATCATTTGTGACCCTTCATCAGGCATAGCAGGGGCCATCTTGGATTGAGGCAGCCTTATATGCACAGTCCGTGGCCGTTATGGGCAAGACAAGGAGCAGCTGAGTCGCACTCAAGTGCAGCATAATACATAGCAATCCATAAAAAGGCAAAATACAAATGCAAAATACTGAAAGCCAGCATATTAAAACTATAACTTAAACCTATGGTAAATGGTTTAGTGTATTTATACAAGCAGCGCATTAACATGCTGTAAGCAAGGTGAACCAACTGACAGGAAATGAGGGGGGGTATGTCTTTCCTGCCCATGTGGTTTACTCTATGTGGGCCGCACTATCCGAACCCTGAAGAAGAGGTTTGTGGAGCACTGAAACCTTATGGAAAAGGGCTCAGACCAACATAGTGTCCCTAGACACTTTCCGGAATGCCACGACCAATGTGCTCAGGAACTGCATGTTTGGATTATAGAACCCATCCCCAAAACTTTCCCTACAGCTGAATGCTATAAACGACTGTGTGAAAAGGAAAATTTTTGGATCTTCACTCTACATACCCTCTCGCCTGGGGGTATGAATGAGGAGATTGAAATCAATACACTCCTCTAAGATAGCGGTTGGGTCTGGAAGCCACCAGCGCGCCTAGTCCCGGACCCAGCAAAGCTGCCACCGGAGCGTGTCTCCACACCCTGTATCCAGCGGATGACCCCTTTGTATTCCATGAGCATACCTTTGCTGACCTTGTGAATGCATACTACTTTGTCTTACTTGTTTTACAATAAACTGTGATATATTGCACTTAGAGGCGCTGCTGTATTTTGTTTTTCGATGTTTACAATGCAGCCTCTCGGCCCAGGACCCGGAGGCTGGCATCAATCACTGTAATAGTGGTGTCTACTACAGTGATTTCCAGCTTCCAAAGGGATCCCTCAGGTATGACACATACTGTACCTGCTTACACTAGTCCAAGCTCAACCACTGTAGCTATGTAAAAATTGCCACACCTAAATCTAAGCTTTAAAGGGGTTGTAAACCCTCAACGTTTTTCACTTTAATGCATTCTATGCATTAAGGTGAAAAACCTTTTGTAGTGCAGCTGCCCCTCCAGAGCCCTCCTTTTACTTTTACCTGAACTCGATCGTTCCAGCAACAGGGACGAGCAGATCAGCTCCAGCCGCTGTCTCGGGTCCTCGGCTGGATTGCTAGCAGCAGGAGCATTGGCTCCCGCTGCTGTCAATCAAAGCCAGTGACACGGGAGCCGGGGCCGAGTTCTGCTGTCGGTGTCAATGGACGCAGCAGTAGGACTAGGGAGCGCGTCAGCACGAGTCCCCCCAGGGAATGTGGGTCTTCGTGGGGGCACTCAAGAGGAGGAGGAGCCAGGAGCCACCACATAGGACCAGTAAGCTGCAGTATGTTACATTTTTTGTTTTTGGGTTTAGATACACTTTAACAGATGCTTCCTGTAATAAATGTTTATTATTAATTTCAGGTTTTTTTTTTTACAGATAAAAAATTGTAAATTGCTACTGGTTCTTTGGTTTGGTGGTTTCTCCCAGTTTGTTCTGGTCATCCTCATCAGGTGATGGCAGGAGGCTGGAGCTAAGAAGGGCATCAGGTATAAGTTTGCCAAGAAGGTAACTCTGCAGAGAGAAGAGATCACAGGTTATTGAGAATGTGAATGGTGGAGGGATATCACTAATTATTGATATTACTAATTATTAAGGACTATTGCCATTAAGTATTTTTGGCGATTCTCAGCAGCGGGGTATGGAATATAAATACATGCATGCGTAGCCAGGAGTCTGGCATTACCTCTCCGGTATAGGGACATTCGTGCCTATGAAATATTTTGGGGAGTTCCCTCTAGTGCTGAGTCCAATAAATAAAGAATGGAGCTGCGAGGGAGTGATGCCTTGTGGGACTAGTGTGACAGAAAGGAGTGTCATCGGACTCTGCAGTGGAAGGACTCCATTTGCCATCGGGCTATGCTGCAGTGGAAGGCTCCTGGGAATAACAGTGCCTCATGGGAGAACTTATTTAAGTATAGGGAGGGGCTTGTTGCAGTCTTTTTGGACGGCGTGATCGATCAGCAAGGGTCCTGTGCGCCCGTACAGCGGGGATGCGGCCTACCCACAGTGTTCTAGCGAGCTGCAATTACAGTGTTCCAGCGAGCTGCTTTGCTGTAGTGTTCCAGCGGAGGATCTGTGGATCCAGCCCTACTACTATCTAAGTCTGTTCCAGATCCAGCGGGAGTGATCGATCAGGGAGAGCTGCAAGGAGTGCAGTGAAGGCCGTTTTCCAGGAGCATAGAGCAAGAGTATTTCATCAGCCCCAGCGTCATCATCATCATCATCTGAGCAGCAGGACCATTTATCGTCTGTCATCTGTCCGGTTTGGGTGAGCGGGTTCAGGCCCATCCAAAAGAGTACTGATCTGTTCTTAAATCCCTTTTCTAAAGAAAGGCCCTTTCCATCTAAGTATTACTAATTAATTGCAGATACTGGATTACAGTTGAGTGTACTGGATTGCTGCTAGTTGCAGATTTACCATAAAGTCAGTGATCACTGTGAAGGTTTCTTTTCATTTCAGTGAAATTTGCTAGCCTACCCTTTGTGCCTTATCCTGAGGATTAGTGGACACAGTCACTTCTTAGGTACCTAACTTTAAAAGAACAGAGCCGGTAGAAGACACACTGAACTTTAACCATGGAATTGCTACAACTACAGTTGTTCTTTCCCCCCAGTTGGCAGGAATCAGTGTTGTTATATTTGATGCTAATGAATTCTCCTAAGAACTCTCTGAAATAGAGCAGGAGGATTTATATAAGTAATTCATACTATTCATCATAGTTGTACCAGTTTACCTGAATAATCTTAGAGTGGTACTGATTTACTTGTAATACATTGAGTGGTACTGATTTACTTGTAATTCATTGAGTGGTATCAATTTAGCTCTAGTTCACAAACTTCTAAATAGTCTAATTGTTATCTGATATTGATTCATTCTAAGTAGTATATCTTTATATTTACAGGTGGACAGTTTAATAATTTGACTAAACTCTATTGGAGGAATTTCATTGTTATCATTAATCTCACTACTGGTGAATAGCAGGGAGCAGTGATTCACACTTTGCATTTGCTGCCTCTTTCTTATTCATTAAGATTTCTAGGGCAAGTTGATGTGTTAAGCCTGTATAAGTGTATATTTAAAAGTGAATTGTTGAACATAACCTTCAAAATATGACTTCTGTTTAATCTGGAGTTTCACTTCAATATAAAGAAAGAGTCAAGTAAATTTTTTAAACTCCTACCTTTGTGTGGTCTTTTTCACTGGTGTGTTAAATTAAACAAAAGGTTATAACATGAGTGAACCCAGAATGTCAGGGGTGGTGGAGGACTCTGAGTCGGGGAGATCAAGGGGGAATGGAATTTTCAAGCGACACTCAAGCAGGCAGCCCTACATTTGGGGGCTCGTCCGGGATTCCCCCTACGGTAAACCCCCAAAGGTCTGAAGAACCACCCAGGGACAAGATGGACTCAGCTGCCGCCACCAAGCGGGCGCAGGAAGAGGGGAGTCGGCGAGAGTTCACCAGTGTATTGAAGTTACCAGGAGTGTGGTGGACTGAAAAGGATGTGCGATTGATGCCGAGGGGGGTCTTTCCAAGTCAAGGGTCCTATGACGTGGATCTGAAGACAGAGTATGATGAGGATCAAACCTATGCTCTAGTGTAATGGGGAGATAGTGTTCCAGCTGGCCTCCGGGAAGAAACAGTGAGTTTAGTGGAAGGGTTGGAGGCCCAGATCATACCTTTACAGATGGAAGAAGACTCAGAACAGGATGAATCTCAGTGTGCATCAGTGGAACCAGACATAGAAGGAAGGGGAGCTGAGGCCATTATCAAGGGATTGCCACCTGCCTCCTTTTACATGGACATGAGTCAGTTATTAGAAAGCTTGATTAAGCGCAATAATATTACAGCCCATCAGGGATACCGAAACTTGCAGTTCTTCTCCGGCTGTATACCCACTCCTGAAGGTGAGGAAGAATTTGAAAGCTGGATGGATCAGACTATTCAAGCAGTAGAAGTTTGAAATGTGCCTGAAGCAGTAAAGAGGCATTGAATAAGTGAGAGCCTGCAAAGTCCAGCTGTAGATGCTATTCAAAGCTTGAAGAGAGGGAAGCCAGAGTGTATGGCCATGGACTACATTGAAGCTTTAGGTGCAGTGTATGAGTGGAGAAGATTCCTGATTTGATGTACAAATTTGTACATGCCCACCAGTCTAGAGGGGAGACGTTGTCTGCATATGTTGTCAGAGTGGATCGAGTTTTGCATCAAATTATTTTAAAGAAAGGCATTGACCCGAAGGAAGCAGATAAGGAGAGATGGGAGCTGATTTTACAAGCGAGGCCTAATCGCCCTATTGTGTTACGATTATTGCTGAAGGAAATACAGGTTGCACCAACGTATCCTGAATTAATGAAGATGGTCAGAGAAGAGGAGGCCCTGTTGGACGAGAAGAACCAAGGATCCCCTGGAGGGGCTAATGCAACCCCAAAAGCTGGAAAGGTGTTGGCTCCACTAATTCAAATTGAGTGAGGATCATTTGAGGTAGACAGTGAGGAGCATGGGCGTCCGCAGGTAGGGGCAAGGGGGGGCGCTTGCCCCCCCCTGGAATCTGGGGTTCCCCACTAGGTCCTTATCCTCTTGAGCCATGTATGCGTTTTCTGACAGTCTCTTGGGCTATGTATGCGGTTTCTGATTATCTCTTGTGCTATGTCCGCAGTCTCTAACCGTCTCCTGTAGTATGTTTGCAGTCTCTGACCGTCTCCTGTACTATGTCTGCAGCCTCTGACCGTCTCCTGTACCATGTCTGCAGTCTCTGACCGTCTCCTGTACCATGTCTGCAGTCTCTGACCGTCTCCTGTACCATGTCCGCAGTCTCTGACCATCTCCTGTATCATGTCTGCAGTCTCTGATGTCTCCTGTACTATGTCTGCAGTCTCCGACCATCGCTTGTACCATGTCTGCAATCTCTGACCGTCTCTTGTATCATGTCTGTAGTCTCTGACCATGTCCTGTACTATGTCTGCAGTCTCTGACCGTCTTCTGTACAATGTCTGCAGTCTCTGACCATCTCCTGTACCATGTCTGCAGTCTCTGACCGTCTTCTGTACAATGTCTGCGGTCTCTGACCGTCTCCTGTACCATGTCTGCAGTCTCTGACCGTTTCCTGTACAATGACTGCGGTCTCTGACTGCGATAATGTGATAATGACATTGTCAAAAAGGGGCAGAGCATGGGAGACCTTAAAATTATGCCCCCTCCTGAAAAAACTTCTGCGGACGCCCATGGTGAGGAGGGTTCGGAGTGGGGAGAGAGCACTAGGATTCTTGTATCCTCACCAATACCTGAAGAATCTCCAGTTAAGCTGCTAACACAAGTGGCTCAAGCTCAGGGTCAATTACAGCAAACTTTGAGGGTCATGGAAGCTCAAGTTACTACTCAGACTGACAAGATTGATCCTCGGAAGTGCTTTAAGTGTGGGGAGTCCGGTCATTTCAGAAGACAATGCCCAAAGAGAGAAGAGGAATTCAACTTTATGACGGAGTTATTGAAAGCATTACAGCAAGTATTGGCTACCCAGAAGGCGGGTAACTTCAGGGGGTCTCAGTGAAGGAGCCAACTGAGAACCTGAAGAAACTGAGCTCCAAGAAGATAAGATAAGATTTATTGTCATTGTAGAAAACAAGTTCACAATGAAATTACATTTCTACTCCACACAGTATTCATGCATCACAATTTCAACAATGCATTTTCCACACATGATTAATTAAACCAAAAATATAAAAAGTGCCCCCATAGTAAAAAAAACTAAACAAGCAAAATAAAATAAGACTATGTAACCTCTTT
>BLSH010068643.1:6215-23069 GCA_018402905.1 Glandirana rugosa
CCCTTTGTGGAAGGAGTCCATCGGTTGTCTTGGAAGTAGCCATATACCATCCGGGCTTACGGGGAGTTGCTAACCACTCCGGTCTTGTTCATGTCCGCTATCATCTAACCCACCGACTGTTACGGAGGTCATGAAGGTTCTGTTGGCTACCTGAGGAAGGTGTTTCCCTTGTGCGTGTAGCTGGCACACCTCGACCACGTCCTCTCCTTCCAACAGGAGGTTCACCAACACCAGCAGCACGCGCATCACCAGCAGCACCATGACCACGTCCCTTATTTGCTCTCCTCATTGGGCCCGCAAATGTACTATGTAGCCCTATGTAAGTACTTATTAATACCAATTAATACCTTTTTTTTTTGGAAAACACCAACGTAGCCGGACTTTTTATTTTGGTGCAAGAAATGCACTGCTCACACCAACAGCTGGAAGCTCTCCCTTAAGAACTAGGGGATGATTTTTGAACAATAAATAATCTGTCACTTACAGCAACAGCTGTAACCTGGCCCTATAGGAGTAGGCAATGATTTTTGAACAATAATCTGTCCCTCTAAGCAACAGCTGGAAACTCTCCCTTTAGAACTAGGAGATGATTTTTGAACAATAAACAATCTGTCACTTACAGCAACAGCTGGAACCTGGCCCTATAGAAGTAGGCAATGGTTTTTGAACAATAATCTGTCCCTCTAAGCAACAGCTGGAAACTCTCCATTTAGAACCAGGAGATGATTTTTGAACAATAATGTGTCACTTACAGCAACAGCTGGAAGCTCTCCCTTTAGAACTAGGAGATGATTCTTGAACAATAATGTGTCACTTACAGCAACAGCTGTAACCTGGCCCTATAGGAGTAGGCAATGATTTTTGATCAATAACCTGTCCCTCTAAGCAACAGCTGGAAACTCTCCCTTTAGAACTAGGAGATGATTTTTGAACAATAAATAATCTGTCACTTATAGCAACAGCTGGAACCTGGCCCTATAGGAGAAGGCAATGGTTTTTGAACAATAATCTGTCCCTCTAAGCAACAGCTGGAAACTCTCCCTTTAGAACTAGGAGATGATTTTTGAACAATATTGTGTCACTTACAGCAACAACTGGAACCTGGCCCTATAGGAGTAGGCAATGATTTTTGAACAATAATCTGTCCCTCTAAGCAACAGCTGGAAACTCTCCCTTTAGAACTAGGAGATGATTTTTGAACAAAAATGTGTCACTTACAGCAACAGCTGGAAGCTCTCCCTTTAGAACTAGGAGATGATTTTTTTAACAATAATGTGGCACTTACAGCAACAGCTGTAACCTGGCCCTATAGGAGTAGGCAATGATTTTTGAACAATAATCTGTTCCTGTAAGCAACAGCTGGAAACTCTCCCTTTAGAACTAGGAGATGATTTTTGAACAATAATGTGTCACTTACAGCAACAGCTGGCCCTATAGGAGTAGGCAATGATTTTTGAACAATAATCTGTCCCTCTAAGCAGAAGCCTCTACCTAGTGCAGTCAGATCGCACAAAGCAGCAGTATGTGAAATCTCAAATTACTCCCACAATCTGATCATTGCGTACGATCCCACAATCTGATCGTTGTGTATGATCGTAGCGATCGTTGTGTTAGGCAGGGTTTGATCTGCAATGTGTCACTCAAAGCAGCAGTATGTGAAATCTCAAATTACTCCAACAATCTGATCGTTGTGCACGATCGTAGCGATCGTTGTGTTATGCAGAGTTTGATCTGCAATCTGTCACTCAAAGCAGCAGTATGTGAAATCTCAAATTTCTGCAATCTGTCCCTCAGAGCAACAGCAGTAGTAATCTCAGGATGCAGGATCAGATGTTAAAATGTCTGCAATCTCTTCCTCACAAAAACTCCGACAGCTTCCTCTCCCTACACTAACCCAAGAGCATGTGACATGCAGCACTGTGACTCCAGCTTATAAAGAGGCTGGGTCACATGATGCACTGGCCAATCACAGCCATGCCATTAGTAGGCATGGCTGTGAAGGCTTCTAAGGGCAAACCAGTGAAACGCTTGTTGATTGGCCAGTCACCCATCAGTGACCATCGCCAATCACCTGTCAGTGACCGTCACACCCATGAGTAAACATCACCTGTAAAAGTCTCACACATGTGGTATCGCGATACTCGGGGGGGAGTAGTAGAATGTATTTTGGAGTGTCATTTTTGCTACATACATGCTATGTGTTGGAAATATCATATAAATGGACAACTTTGTGTAGAAATAAAAGCGTTTTCATTTTTTTCCCACATTTTCCAAAAACTACTGGAAAAAAAATGACATGTTCAAAAGACTCATTATGCCTCATAGAATATACGTTGGGGTGTTTGCTTTCCAAAATGGGGTCATTTTGTGGGCAATTCAATTGTCCTGGTGCTCCAGGACCTTCAAAAGTGTAATAGGGTGTTGAGAAATGAGATGTGTAATTTATGCTTGTAGAACGCCTGAAGGTGCTAGTTCAATGTTGGGCCTCTGTATGTGGTCAGGCTATGTAAAAGTCTCACACATGTGGTATCGCCATACTCAGGAAGAATAGCAGAATGTATTTTCGGGGTGTCATTTTTGTTATGTACATGCTATGTGTTGGAAATATCTTATAAATGGACAACTTTGTGTAAAAAAAATGCGTTTTCATTTTTTCCCACATTTTCCAAAAACTAATGGAAAAAAATGAACCGTTCAAAAGACTCATTATGCCTCATAGATTATTCGTTTGGGTGTTTGCTTTCCAGAATGGGGTCATTTTGTGAGCAATTCCATTGTCCTGGTGCTCCAGGGCCTTCAAAAATGTGATAGGTCGTCATGACATTAGATGTGTAATTTATGTCCCTAGAATACCTGACGGCGCTCCCTGCATGTTGGTCCTCTGTATGTGGCCAGGCTGCGAAAAAGTCTCAGACATGTGATATCGCCATACTTAGGAGGAGTAGCAGAATGTGTTTTGGGGTGTAATCTGTGGTATACATATGCTGTGTGTGAGAAATAACCTGATACGATGACAATTTTGTGAAAAAAAAAAAAAAAGAAAAAAAATATCTTTATTTTGCAAAGAATTGTGGGAAAAAATTACAACTTCAAAAAATTCACCATGCCTCTTACTAAATACCTTGGAATGTCTACTTTCCAAAAAGGGGTCATTTGGGGGTTATTTGTACTTTCCTGGCTTGTTAGGGTCTCAATAAATGAGATAGGCCGTCAGTATATCAGGTGTGATCAGGTGTGATCAATTTTCAATGATTGGCACCATAGCTTGTACACTGTATAACTTACACAAGGACCAAATAATATACACTTATTTGGGTTATTTTTACCAAAGATAGGTAGGTAGCAGTATAAATTTGGGCCAAAATTTACAAAGAAAAATTACTAATTTGCAAAATTTTATGACAGAAACAAAGAAAAAGGCATTTTTTCACAAAATTTTCAATCTTTTTTTATTTATAGCACAAAAAATAAAAACCTCCTTGTGATTAAATAACACCAAAAGAAAGCTCTATTTGTGTGAAAAAAAGGACGCAAATTTCATATGGATACAGTGTTTCATGACTGAGTAATTGTCATTCAAAGTGTGATAGCGCTGAAAGCTGAAAAATGGCCTGGATGGGAAGGGGGTTTTCGTGCCCGGTACTGATGTGGTTAAAAGTGAGTTGTTGATCATAACCTTTGAGATACAAATTCTGTTTAATCTGGAGTTTCACTTCAATATAAAGAAAGGGTCAAGTAAATGTTTTAAACTCATACTTTTGTGTGGTCTTTTTCACTGAAGTGTGTTAAATTAAACAAAAGGTTATAACAAGAGTGAACCCAGAGTGTCAGTGGTGGTGGAGGACTCTCAGAGTCAGGGAGATCAAGGGGAAATGGAATTTTCAAGCAACCCTCAAGGGGGCAGTGCTACACATGAATAACAATACAGTACATACACCATGGTCAAATAGTGGACACCTGACCATCACACCCATTTGAGATTGTTGAACATCTCATTCCAAAACCATGACCATTAATATGGAGTTGGTTGCCCTTCATGTCTAGAGCAGCCTCCACTCCTCTGGGAAGGCGCTTCCCACAAGATTTTGGAGTGTGCCTGTAGGAATTTGTGCCCATTCAGCCAAATGACTGAATCAACATTTGTGAAGTAAGGTACTGATGTTGGATAAGAATATCTGGTTTTCAATCAGAGTTCCAATTCATCCCGATGGTTTTGAGTAGGCTTGAGGTCTGGGCTCTGTGCTGGACACTCAAGTTCCACCACACAAAATTAATTATTCCATGCTTTAATGGGGTAGCCTTGGGCACAGTCATGATGGAATGGAATAGGGCCTTCCCAAATTGTTATCACAGGGTTGGAAGCAAACAACTGTCTTAAGGCTGGGTTCACATTATCCGACAAAAAAACGGTCCGACTTTGATCCTACACTGCTGTGCGATTTACGGCCCTACATGGGGTCAAAGTCTGACCGTTTGTCTGTGAACAGGGATCTGACTTTGATCCCGACAATGCCAGGCACCTTGTGCTCTGGGGATCTTGAAGGGGAACTCCACACCATATTTAAAAAAAAAAAAACTGGCATGGGGTTCCCCTCCAGGAGCATACCAGGTCCTTTGGTCTGGTACGGATTTTAAGGGGAACCCCATGCCGAAAAATGTGGGGTCCCCCCCCAAAATCCATACCAGACCCTTATCCGAGCACGCAGCCCGACAGGCCAGGAAAGGGGGTGGGGCCAAGCGAGCACCCCCTCCTGGACCATACCAGGCCGCGTGCCCTCAACATGGGGAGTATGGGTGCTTTGGGGCAGGGGGGCTCTGCGCCCTTCACCCCAAAGCACCTTGTCCCCATGTTGATGAGGACAAGGGCCTCTTCCCGACAACCCTGGCCGGTGGTTGTCGGGGTCTGCGGGTGGGGACTTATCGGAATCTGGAAGCCCCCTTTAACAAGGGGGCCCCCAGATGCCAGCCCCCCACCCTATGTAAAGGAGTATGGGGTACATCGTACCCCTACCCATTTACCTGGAAAGAAATATGTACACAAAAAACCACACAGCTTTTTAAAATATTTTATTAAATCTGCTCCGGAGGGAAGAGGACTGTTCTGTCACATGATTTGCATGTAACATAAATATGCAGCTATAGTAATGTTTTTATAGTTGGTTATTACAATGCCATCTTGTGGTTCTTTTGGATATTACACCTTTCTATTGTATTTTCTTAGTGTGTACCTCCCATCCTCTGTGAGCTAATTTCCTCTTCCTAGTTCACTCTACTCTGTAACTTCCTGTTCCGGGTGCACTCTGCTATTCTAGTTCCTCTTCCTGTGTCCTCTCTCTCATGAGGTAAAGAATATGGCTACATGCTAGAAGGCCTCACTCAATCTACTCGCATCCTAGGACACATTACTATGTTTTGACCTGCAGTTACCATCTTTCGACCATCTGTCACATTTGTTGTATGCTGTACCTGCTATTCCAATGAATAAACGCTCATGGAAGGAATCGGTAATTGGTGAGTCACTATCTGATGAGAACTGTCTGCGGTGATCATATCTGCTTATACAGGCCAGGCATAGAGGTCTCAACAAGGGATAAGTCGCCATTACAACAGTTAGGAGTCAGAATAAGGACAGCGAGGAAGACCAGCAAAAGAGCAGAAGACGCCGCAGAGAAGGAGAAGAAAGAAGACCCCTCAGAAGATGAAAGACCCCGCAAAAGAGCCGAAGAAAGAAGAGCCAGAGAGGGGAGAAGACCGCCGGAGCAGATTTAATAAAATATTTTAAAAAGCTGTGTACATATTTCTTTCCAGGTAAATGGGTAGGGGGGCCCTCGCTTGTCCCCACCCCCTTTCCTGGCGTGCCGGGCTGCGTGCTTGGATAAAGCTCTGGTATGGATTGTGGGGGGGGACCCCACGCCGTTTATTCGACGTGGAGGTTCCCCTTAAAATCCATACCACACTAAAAGGCCTGGTATGCTCCTGGAGGGGGACCCCATGCCAGTTTTTTTTTTTTTTAATTTGGCGTGGAGTTCCCCTTCATGATCCGCAGAGCACAAAGTGCCTGGCATTGTCAGGATCAAAGTCGGATCCCTGTTCACAGACAAACGGTCCGACTTTGACCCTATGTAGGACCGTAAATCGCACAGCAAAGTAGGATCAAAGTCGGACCGTTTTTTTGTCGGATAATGTGAACCTAGCTTAATGGAGGGTATGACTGCCTTGCTAGCTGAAGCTTACAATCTATTAGAACCACTGTCAAGTTTTAAAAGCTGTCTGTGTCCCAACAGAAGACAATTCCCCTCATTTCCTGTTTTGTCAGACACTAATCACCTGGACAGGAAGTAAGGAGGAACGTCCCTAATGGATACACAGACAGAAACCAAATTCTGAAGTTCCAGGTTCCAAACCATCCCAACTTTCAGCTGTTTATGTGCGACATTGTAGACCAAGGTGCACAGGGACTTCCATAGGCTACAAAGTCCTCTATCGTAATGCCATGTGACCATTTTGTAAGAGCTCAGTAGAGTAGTCCATACCTGGATGGAGTGGGAGAGGCAGCCGCTTGTCCTATTGGTCAGCCCGACCGTGTTCAGCGCCTCCTTGGCGAAATCCTCCGCCGTCTTCACAAGGATGTTAGTCTTCGGGTTTTCTGTCAAGTTGGTGGAGACCAGCAATGGCAAGACACACTGCCAGAAAAACCAAGAGACCCAGTGTAAGTACATTCTGCTTGCTGCATTCTGTCTTTACAGGTGTACTATTGCCTATTTTAAGTACAGTATCATTACTGTTACATTTACCCAACTTTTCCATATTTGCATGCTTGCTGTCCCATATTTTACATTTTCTAATTTATATACAGATTTATATATTCTCCCTCTAGTGGCTATATGCATATCAGGCAGTAGGATCAGAAACCAGTTAAATGGCTCCTGAGCTAAGCTCAGAAACTCGGAGAGAGTGAGACCTTGTTACTTTTATTCGGTGTGAGCAAACTGAGGCTTCCACTGAAAGAGAGGAACAATAAAGAACAGTCACTGTGCTCATCTACATATACAATATGACTGTAAAATAACAGAACTAATATCTAGTGGCGGCTGGTGCTCAATTTATTTTTGGGGGGGCAGCAAACAAACCTGGCCCCCTCACCCCCCCCCCCTTCCCCATCACTCAATCGATTGCCCGCTCGATCGCTGCTTTGGTCGCTCACCAGGCCCACACTTGCCCCTTCCAGGTCTCCTCGGCTTCCCCCCTGCATCTCCGCCTGAGTCCTGGCAGTTGCTTCTGGTCTTGGCCAATCAGGTTTTAGGACTCTCGGCCAATCGGGTCTCAGGACCTGCTTCCTGATTTGTCGGGAGGAGAAGCAAGAAGACATTAGCGAATAATAATTTGCTAATGTCACACAAGTGGGTGGGCTCAGCAGCCAATTAGAGCCTCCGGCTCTAATCATGTGTTTCAAAAAAAAAAAACCCCATTAAAATCCATGCAGCTGGCGCGGAGATTAGGGGCTGAGCACATGAATTAGGAGGGCAGAGCCCCAACATCCCTTATGAGCGGCTGCCACTGCTAATATCCAAGATGCTTTCAAAATAGCAGAATTAATAGTTTTTCTTTGTTAATTAATAACTTACAAAGTGCATAAAACATACTAAATGAAATTATTTTTTGGTGTGTCCACTGTGATATGAGGTAGCCTGGGAACATCAGCCAGCTGAATTTGGTAAAAGCAAACAGTCCCTCAAGTAAACACAAAGAGCTTTCTTCAGCCAAAAGTAAAGCAAAAAACTGTTTGTAGGTTGGGTATAAAAGGGAACACCCCCAGGCTCACCACCAATCTCTCGGTCCTACACTGGGATTAGGGTTCTTCCTTGTATTAGGGTGCCAGCCAGGCTGCAGGGTTCAGCAACCAGTGTTGCTGTTACCAGAGGATTTACCTTGCTCACAGCCTGTGAACCACTCCACTCCGCCTCACTGACACAGGTACTGATCCCGTCCTGCTGCCTTTCAAGACTCCGTTTGCTGCGGCTAAGGATGGGCTTGGGCTTGTTTGGAACCGAGCGTGCCCGAGCCCACCAGGCAGTGAACCCTGCACTGCACTAATCACAGGCAGTGAGACATGTTCGGTTCCGAGCAAGCCCGAGCCCATCCATAGCTGTGGCTTACCCCTTCAGGACCAGAGCCCTTGTAATCAGGGTTTGGAGGTTCTTTCCTCCCAAAACTCTTAGAACCACCAAAGGTCTAAGTCCCTAATAAGAACTTATCATTTAAGAGAGCACTGACAATCAATCTTCTCTTTACAACCTGATTACCCTGGAACCCCTCACCCTGCATGGGTGAGAACCCCTAAGTATTCAACCATATGTTTGAACTGTCCCCCAAATATTGCTACCATTCAGGACACATTCCTGGTGTCTTGTATACCACCCTTTGCCCTTAACGTAGCATCAGCATCTCCCACGTACACTTTCACACAGTTAAAGATTTTGCAGGTACTGTATATTGTGATAACATGTATGCAAACCCCTCATTGCCTGCTCCCATTGGATCTCTGAGAAGTTTTTAGTGCAGGAGGCATTTTTTGGGCTTTCTGGACACGTGATCATGGTTATTGGCTGTCACAATGATCATGTGATCAGGAGCCTGTCTTACCACCTGATTTCCAATGTGTGACCGGGAACTGGTGGTGACAGCACTAAGGGTGCATGACTGAATGCACAAGACATATGAATATATGTGGCATCACAACATAAAGCCCATGTCTATGCTGTCAGCCTGCCACATATACACCATATTACCAAAAGTATTGGGATACCTGCCTTTACACACACATGAAGTTGAATGGCATCCCAGTCTTATTCTGTAGGGTTCAATATTGAGTTGGCCCACTCTTTGCAGCTATAACAGCTTCAACTCTTCTGGGAAGGCTGTCCACAAGGTTTAGGAGTGTCTATGGGAATGTTTGACCATTCTTCCAGAACGCATTTGTGAGGTCAGGCACTGATGTTGGATGAGAAGGCCTGGCTCGCATTCTCCGCTCTAATTCATCCCAAATGTGTTGTATCGGGTTGAGGTCAGGACTCTGCGCAGGCCAGTCAAGTTCCTTCACCCCAAACTCGCTCATCCATGTCTTTATGGACCTTGCTTTGTGCACTGGTGCGCAGTCATGTTGGAACAGGAAAGGGGCCATCCCCAAACTGTTCCTACAAAGCTGGGAGCATGAAATTGTCCAAAATGTCTTGGTATGCTGACGCCTTAAGAGTTCCCTTCACTGGAACTAAGGGGCCAAGCCCAACCCCTGAACAGGAACAAACCCCACACCATAATCCCCCTGTAGCCAGGAGCTGAATGTCCACAGAAGATGCTCTTTGTGTTAATTAAAGGCAGCTGTTTCCCCCTAATGTTCCAGTTTGGCTGACTTGTGACTCTTATGTTTGGAAGAGAGCAAGGCATTTTGGGACATGTAGTTTGTTTGAAAGGATTCACCCTCTGGCTGTACTGAGTGGAAACTACCATTACCAGCGGACTTATGGAAGAAAAGAGATTTCTGGGAGGAGAAGAGCTTCCTGGGAGAGACTATAAGACTTTAGGCTTTGGGTCTGGTACGCTCTCTCGGGACTGGCGTGAATCTGAGTGCAGGGAATCTGTTGCTAAGTGCTGCAGCGATTGTTTCCTGCTTTTACAGAATTATCAACCAGATCCCTGGAGGAACACCAGCGGACAGCGAATTTGGACCAGTGCATAAATCAAGGTCCATAAAGCGAGTTTGGGGTGGAGGAACTTGACTGGCCTGCACAGAGTCCTGACCTCAACCCAATAGAACACCTTTGGGATGAATTCAAGTGGAGACTACGAGTCGGGTCTTCTCGTCCACATCAGTGCCTGACCTCACAAATGCGCTTCTTGAAGAATGGTCAAACATTCCCATAGACACTCCTAAACCTTGTTGACAGCCTTCCCAGAAGAGTTTAAGCTGTTATAGCTGCAAAGGGTAGGACAACTCAATATTGAACCCTACGGACTAAAGCCCTGTACACACTATCCGATTTTTGGAAGACCGTCCGTTTTTTGTTGGACGCTAGTCTCATGTCGAAAGTGAAGAAGTTACTCACAACCAAATTCAACTTCAGAAGTGACGTAATGTGTTGAATAGCTTTTTATGTATTCTTTAGTTTCTGAGCATGCGTAGTCTTGCTCTTACGATTTTTTTCGGACGAAAACTGTGCTAATTGAATGAATATCGGATGTTGTGGTCACATCCGACAAAAATGTTATAGTCTGCACATCCAGCTTTTGTTGTCCGAAAAATCTGAATCGGCTGTCGAAGGCACCATACTAATGATCCGAAAATCGGCAGATCGAACAATATAAGCAGGTCACATATGTGACAGCATAGAATAAGACCTACCTCTGTGCTGCCACATATGCAATATATTAGCAAAAGTATTGGGACACCTGTCTTTACACTCACATCAACTTTAGTGGCATCCCAGCTCGATCAACCTCTGACATCAATGTCTCAGTGCCATTAACTCTAACAACTATAATCTTTTTTTCACCATGACCCATGACCGTCAAAAGATCACTTTCCTAGATGTTGAGGTTGAGGTGGACATTGATGGTACTCTCAGAAGCAATTTGTTCAGAAAACCAACTGCTGAGAACACAATCCTACAGGCCAAGAGTTTCCACCCAGAGCCACTCATCAAATCAATACCATACTCACAATATCTGCATTTGAGACACAATTGTTTTGATGATGATGGTGGACCTTGGACCTGAAAAAGCATCTTCTAGAGAGAGGGTATACCAAATCATGCTTACGGAAGTCATATAATCGAGTGGTTGTACAATCGAGAGCCCATTTATTATTCAGGGCCCGTGCTGAGAACAAAAAGAATGAGACTGATTCCATTGGTATTATTACATCCTTTAATAGTCAGCATGTAAGCCTCAAAAAACATCTTCAAAAATACTGGCATCTTTTGCTATCAGATTCCAAAATAGCCAGATTTCTCTCACCTCACCTTCTCATAACCTTTAGGAGAGCCCCGTCCTTAAGAGATTCATCTCTAGCCAGTTTTCATCTCCCGACATCTTGACTGGTCCTCTGGGTGCATTTCCCTGTGGTTCTTGCACCTATTGCAAATACATTAGCCTGGATCCCTCTCTGGGGCTCCTTGATGGTCATCCCTTTACCCCCAGGAGTCATGTCACCTGCCAGACCATGGGGGTCATCTACATTATGAACTGCCTCTGTGGGGCATTCTATGTGGGTAAGACTGTTAGGGAGTTCTGGAGAAGGATCTATGACCATGCAGGTAGAAGTCGCACCAGAAGTCGCATCATGATGATCCGACTTGCGGCGCAACTTGCGTGCTGAGAATCTTGAACGAGAACCCCCGCAAAAATTTGCTTGGGCCCCCCCCCCAAGAGGTACCAGGCCCTTCGATCTGGCATGGATTTTGAGAGGAACCCACACGCCGAAAAAATATCATCCTGAGCCCCGTCCCTTCCCAGGGTTGTCGGGAAGAGGCTATTGCCCTCATCAACATGCGGACAAGGTACTTTGCCCAAAAGCACCCATACTCCCCATGTTGAGGGCATGCGGCCTGGTATGGTCTGGGGGGGGGGGGCGCTCACTCGTCCCCACCCCCTTTCCTATCCTGCCAGGCTGCGTGCTTAGATAAGGGTCTGGTATGGATTTTGGGGGGGGGTCCTATGGCGTTTTTACGGCGTGTGGGTTCCTCTTAAAATCTTAAAATCCATGCCAGATCGAAGGGCCTGGTACCTCTTGGGGCGGGGGGGGGGGACCCACGCAAACTTTTGTGGGTGTTCCCCTTCAAGATTCTCAGCACGCAAGTCGCGCCACAAGTTGAATCATCATGATCCGACTTCTGGTGAGACTTCTATTCAAATCAATGGGCTCCCATAAGGAACCATTGATTTTGAATAGAGGCAGAAAAACGCCGCAGAAAGCTAGCGCGGAAAAACGCGCATTGACGTCAATGCATAACGCTGATAAAATTGGTTTGGCACTACTGCTTGTTTTTCTGTACGCCCGTGTGTGAGGCCTATTAAAGCTCACTAATGCCAACGCCCTCTACAGCTCAAAAACATTGGCGTTTTGAAAGGGCCATTGAATAACACGAAGAGCTGTAAAAAACGCTCAAAAACGTGGCTGTAAAAAATGCCTGTGTGCATGAGGCCATATACTCTATTATATTGATGAATTGAGTAATTTGTATGTGTATACAATGTTCGTTGTATTAATTGTTATTATTTTTTCAACATTAGAAATACACCATTGTCGGGGCGTGGTCCGGAGCCGCATGGAGTAAGACGTGCCGCGTGTGAGCTCCGTCCATCCGATATCCTTTCACACCATCCTTGGGGCTAACACTATCGCTCTCAGCCTGCTACATCACCCCCTCAATATACTGCGACCTGCCTCATCATGTCTCCACCTAAACGGGTGTCGGAGGCCATCTCCAAGCTCGATAAATACAGGCATGGGGAGCGGGAACAACTAGAGGAAAATGGCGGCTCGCCTTCACCTCGCCCTGAGGAACCAGTGTCGGCTGACACCACCAGGGTCCTTGATGCCATCTCCACCTGCCAGTCCACCCTGATGGCGCGGATCGAGGAGATAAAAGTAGATATCTCCCTGATTCGGCAGGATGCCCACAAGCTGCGCGAGCGGGTCACGGAGACGGAGCGCCGGATAGGCCTCGTGGAGGAAGACCTGCCGCCACTGCAGGTGACCACCGAGCGCGTGCAACACCACCTGAATGCCATCCTCTCCAAGCAAGACGACATGGTGAACAGGCTTCGCCGCTGCAACCTGCGCTTCGTGGGTCTCCCTGAGCGCGTGGAGGGCCTCCTGATTAAAACTTTTGGGCGCGAGGCCTTCTCATCCTCGTTTGTTATGGAGAGGGCTCACCGCCTCCCCCCGCTGGCGCCCCACCTAGAACCTTCATAGCCAAGATGCTTAACTACCGGGACCGGGACACCGTCCTTCGCCTCACCCGCGAGAAGGGCAATATCCCGTTCAATGGCGGTCACATCGCGGTGTTCCCGGACTTCTCCGCCGAAGTCCAGAAGAAACGGGCTCACTTCGTGGAAGTGAAGCAGAGACTCCGGACGCGCCACCTAGCCTACTCCATGCTTTTTCCAGCCAGACTTCGGGTGGTAGCCGACGGCAAGGTGCAGTTCTTTGAGGATCCAGATGCTGTCCTCTCGTGGATGGAACAACTAGATGCTGCCGGCCCGGCTCCTGCTTAAAACACCGGAATTCAGGGAACTGTGCCACAGTACATATATGGCGGGGGGACTCCTGTTCACCGGCTGTATCACCCAAGCGTCAGTACTGTATCCTGCCCTGATTTATTGCCCCTGGACCCTCCGCCACCCAGCCTGACTGCCCACCCCATATGCTGCCCTGTTTCTTCCCTAGTCCCTGTTCTCCCCTGGAGACCTCACTATCCAAGCCCCACGTAACCCTAATAGATGGACAGTTTGTACACGTACATTTGGAACTGTGGTACTTTGCACTGCCGTGCCCTCTGCAGTTTATGTTCGCCCCCCGGCCCCCCAAGGCCGAGACCCCTGTAGGTTTCCCTGCACACCACGTTTGGTTTTCCTGGCCAGCCCCTGTCCTTCTGCTGCTGGCGTACACCAGCTGGTTGAGCCTGACAAGCTGGTTCAGTATTGTTAATGTTGGTTTTATGTTTATTTTAACATTTTTCAACTTCTCTCTGACAGGTCGCAAATGACTGTACATGTGGGTGCCCGCCGCCCGGGCGCGCTCTATTGCTAGCGCTGTATCTGGCGCTGGGCGTGCCTGCGCGGCAGTCGTCCTTTATATTGTATATACTTGCTATTATGCTCTGTATGTGGTTGTGCTGTGCCCCTGGGCCCGCCCGCACGATGTGGCAGCAGTGCACACTTGCGTGTCGCGTTGTGGTTGGGGGCTCCCCTGGCTGGGTTGGACCACTCGCCGTGCAGCTTTTACCCAAACACTATGGCGCCACTAAAACTGTTAACCTGGAATGTAAGAGGCCTTGGTGCTAAGCCTAAAAGGAACGCAATCCTATCTCATCTTAAGTCTATGCGGGCCGACGTGTCGGTGCTGGTTGAAACCCACCTTACCGGTCAGGCACAGATGGCTCTTAAAAAACCCTGGGTGGGATGGTTGTATCAAGCCTCCTTCACCTCTAACTCCCGAGGAGTCGCCATTTTGATCTCTAGGTCTACACGGTTTCAGCTGCATGGCATGCGGTCGGACCCCCAGGGTTGTTTTTTATTTTTACATGCCTCTATTAATGGGGTTGAGGTCCTTCTGATGGCGTACTACCTTTCAGTTTGGTCCCCTGCAGCAGGGTGTATCCTTTATGGCCCAATATCCCACAGTGCCTGCAATTTGGCTCCGGGACTTCAATATGGTCATCAACCCAGGTATGGACAGATTGGGCCCCACTGTTCACGCCGCCTCGCCGCAACGAGTCACGAGATTCGGCGGGTTCCTCGAGGAGTTCTTACTAAAGGACACCTGGAGGCATAAATATCCAGACCAAATACAATTCTCCTGCTTTACCCCCTCACACTCAGCCATGTCCCGCATTGATCTTATCCTCGTATCGCCCCCAATTCTCCTGGATGTCCTAGATGCGGGTTTTGGAGCCAGAATACTTTCGGACCATGCCCCATACTGGATCACCCTGAGGGTCACCTCCCCCCCCCCCCCCACGGTGAAGATCTGGCGGCTGAACCCATTTTGGTTATCGGTCCTCCCAGACCTGGACTCCTATCAGCGAGAATGGGCGCATTTTTTTCGCACCAATGATGGGTCGGCCCCGGTCGGCACCATGTGGGGGGCTTTTAAATTGCATGCCCGCATGTTCCTCTCCGCACGAATATCCAGATATAAAAGATCCTCCAGACTTTTACTACAACAGGCGGAGGAACGATTGGTGGCCTGCGGGCAGGCCTTTATCAGTGATCCCTCCCCCACCAATGCTTCCCTGTTATGCACAGAGTCCAGACTCACTAACCAGTTACACTCCGAAAAGGCCAAGCAGGGAATTTTCTTTGCCAGGCAGTGGGCATTTGAGCATGGCGAGCGTGCGGGTAAGCTCCTAGCATATATGGCCCACATGGACAACAAACCTCCGGTTGTAGTGGAACTCCGTTGCTCCGGGACAGTGGTCTCCAGCCCTGAGCTGGTGGCTGTGGAGTTCCGGTCCTTCTTCTCTGACCTATATACATCTAGGGCCAACTACCCCCAGGCAGACTTAGTCCAACTTTTTCAAGATGTAGAGCTCCCTGGGTTAACTCCGACCCAGATTGCTCAATTAGAGGCACCTATCACTACCGACTGCATAGAGGAGGCTCTGGCGAGCCTTCCCCCGGCTAAAGCACCTGGATCTGATGGCCTGCCCCTCGAATTCTATAGACAATTCGGGGCACTACTTATCCCTCAACTCTGCAAACTTTATAACCACATATTTCAGTCCTCCACCCTCCCTGCCTCAATGGGTGAAGCCCTTATAGTCCTTATCCCCAAACCCGGTAAAGACCCCCTGTACCCCGTGTCCTATCGCCCTATATCCCTACTACAATTAGATGTCAAGATACTCGCTAAAATTCTCGCCCTCCGCCTGAATAAAGTCATCTCACATTTAATACACCCGGACCAAACCGGATTTATGCCCAACAAGAACACGGCCTACAACCTCAGACAACTGTTTCTCAATCTCCAGTCTTAACATGACAAGGTGGGCTCCAGGTTTATAGTTAGCCTTGATGCCGCTAAGGCCTTCGATTCTGTGGAGTGGGACTATCTCTGGGAGTGTATGCAAAGATTCGGGTTCAGGCCACGATTTATCAAATGGACACGGCTCCTATATCAGTCCCCCACTGCACGTGTTCAGGTTAATGCGGGGGTTCTCCCGCTTTCACATGGCACACGACAGGGCTGTCCCCTATCCCCGTTATTATATGCCCTGGTGGTGGAGCCCCTAGCCGCCGCCATTAGAGCGCACCCTAATATCAGAGGCTTACGCTGTGGTGGGCTCACGGACGTTGTCAGCCTCTATGCTGACGACATGCTTCTTTACCTGGCTGACTCGGGTCCCTCCCTCCAGGCAGCTCTGCAACTTATCCAACACTTTGGTAGGTTCTCTGGGCTACAGATCAATTGGTCGAAGTCCCAAATTCTCCCCATAGACACTGATGTCCCCACCGCTGATCAGACGGCTCTACCATTGGTTAGGGCCAGCACAACCAAATATCTTGGTGTGCAGGTCTCCCGCTTCCTGTCGGATTACACTGACCTCAATCTTGAGCCACTATATGATGTTCTCAAGTCTAAGAAGCAAACCTGGTTGTGCCTCCCCCTTGGAGTGATGGGGCGCATTAGCCTAGTAAAAATGGTTCTTCTCCCAAAACTGTTGTACATCTTCTGGCACACCCCATGGTCCATCCCGATGCGCTCCCTAAAAGCCATGGAGTCTATCATCAATACCTTTATCTGGGGCTCCTCTCGTCAGAAACTACCTTGGCGGGCCCTTAAACTCCCGATAGCCTCGGGCGGGGCGGCTGTCCCGAACCTCTTGTTCTATTACATAGTCTCTCAACTATCCCACCTCTACCACCTAAACCATGGAGACAGGGTCAGGTACGTCACACTTGAATGCATATACACACCAGTTCCAATTGCGCACCCTCTTCAAGTCTTGTTCAGAGGCCCTGGGGGGACACCCCACGCCTATGCCGTGGGTCCTATGACCACCCATTACTGCAGGGTATGGCAACTTGCCCAGAGGTTCAGCGGTGCTCCCAAGTTCCACTCACATACCCCCC
>BLSH010068643.1:44227-54313 GCA_018402905.1 Glandirana rugosa
GTTCTGTTCACCCAATCTCCCTGGGACGAGTATTCCGAAATGAATAGAAGAACCCCGGACCGAACCCGAACGATTTTTGAAATGTCCGGGTCCGGGTCCGTGCCACGGACACCCGAAAGTTCGGTACGGACCCGAACGTTACAGTCCGGGTTCACTCAAGACTAGTTAGGGGTAATCGTGATACTCTCTATCTTCTTAATCACCTCCTTACATGCTCACCTCCAGGGCTTCTCTAGAGCTTCTTCCATCCTCTGAAACTCCCTACTTTGATCTCTCTGGCGATCTTCTACTCTGTGCACCCATTAGGTAATCGCTGAAATCTCATCTCTTCAGGCAGCCCCATCCCGCCTCCACCTAAAAACCTAGGTCAGGTCACCCTCACAGTTATTACCTTTTGTATCACTTAACCCTCCTGTTTAGATTGTAAAGCCTTATGAGCAGGGTCCCTCTAACCCACTTGTCTTGATTTTTATTGTAACTATTATTTTCTCTTACATTTTAAATGGCTGCGCAAACTGTTTCAGCTATGTAAATCCTGTATAATAACAATAACAAATTTCCAAAAAGCCAATATGTACAGTATCTCTCAAAAGTGAGTACACCCCTCACATTTTTGTAAATATTTTATTATATCTTTTCATGTGACAACGCTGAAGAAATTTCACTTTGCTACAATGTAAAGTAGTGAGTGTACAGCTTGTATAACAGTGTAAATTTGCTTTCCCCTTTAAAATCACTCAACACACAGCCATTGATGTCTAAACCACTGGCAACGAAAGTGAGTACACCCCTAAGTGAAAAATGTCCAAATTGGGCCCAATTAGCCATTTTCCCTCTCCAGGTGTCATGTGACTCGTTAGTGTTACAAGGTCTCAGGTGTGAATGGGGAGCCTTTTTTCTAGTTTTAGTGAATGGACGTGTTGCTTTGTGTGCTCCCTTGCCGGAATAGTTTTGTCCCTATAGTGGGGTCACCAGTACAGTATTTGTACATTGAAAGCATATCCCCTCTCAAGCGTCTCTTCTCCAGAGAGAATAAGTTCAGTGCTTGTAATCTTTCCTCATAACTGAGGTCCTCCAATCCCTTAATTAGCTTTGTTGTCCTTCTCTGAACCCTTTCCAGTTCCAGGACATCCTTTTTGAGGACTGGTGCCCAGAACTGGATGGCATACTCCAGGTGCGGCCTCACGAGAGACTTGTAGAGTGGGAGAATTTTTGATTTATCCCTGGAGTTAATCCCTTTCTTGATGCATG
Organism: Glandirana rugosa; assembly: GCA_018402905.1. Lineage (NCBI taxonomy): Eukaryota > Metazoa > Chordata > Amphibia > Anura > Ranidae > Glandirana > Glandirana rugosa. The sequence goes on from BLSH010068643.1 coordinate 45,479, forward strand.
CCAACATTTTGTTAGCTTTGCTTGCAGCAGCTTGGCATTGCATGCCATTGTTGAGCCTGTCCTCTACTGGGACCCCTAGGTCCTTTTCCATCCTAGATTGCCCCAGAGGCTCTCTCCCTAGTGAGTAGTTTGCGTTCATATTCTTGATACCCAAACACATTATTTTACATTTTTCTACCTTAAACCTCATTTGCCACTTATCTGCCCACCCCATTAATTTGTTCAGATCTTCCTGCAAGGTTTTAACATCCTTTGGAGAAATTATGCCCTGCTTAGCTTGGTATCATCCAAAAATATTGAGATTGAGCTGTTAACCCCATCCTCCAGATCGTTTATGAATAAATTGAATAGGATCGGTCCCAGCACAGATCCCTAGAATACCCACTTTCCACACTGAACCATTCTGGGTACTCCCCATTTATCCCCACCCTCTGGACTCGCCCCTGTAACCAGTTTTTAATTCAGGTACTCACCCTTTGATCCATGCCGACAGACCTTTGTACATTAAGCGTTTATGGGGAACTGTATCAAATGCTTTTGCAAAATCTAGATACACCATGTAAACTTCCTTTATCTAGACGGCAGCTCGCCTCCTCATAGAAGGTTAATAGATTGGTGTAGCAAGAACAATTCTTCATGAAACCGCACTGATTACCGTTAATTATGCCGTTTTAATTACAATAATCTTGGTAGTTCCCAGGGATATATCTTGGTCCTTTTTTATATATTGGTGCTACATTGGCTTTTCTCCTATCGGCTGGTATCATACCAGTCAGTAGACTGTTCTTAAATATTAGGTACAATGGTCTGGCAATTTCTTGACTGAGTTCCTTAAGGACCCTCAGGTGCAAGCCATCTGGTCCCGGTGACTTATTAAAGTTAAGTTTTTCAAGTCTATGCCTAATTTCATCCTCAGTTAGCCATGAGGGTGTTTCCTGTGACGTGTCATGAGGACCAATATTGTAGTTTTGGATACTTGAGCCCCCCATTTCCTTTGTGAATACTGAGGAGAAAAATAAGTTTAACACCTTTGCCATCTCTTCATCCTTTGTAACCAGATTCCCTTCATCATTCTTTATGGGGCCAATATGATCTGACCTCCCTCTCTTACTATTTATATACTTAAAGAATTTCTTGGTATTCTTTTTACTCTCCTCTGCTATGTGTCTTTCATGTTCTATCTTAACCGCCTTGACTGCACCCTTACATTCCTTACTGTATACCTTATAAAGATGGAATGCTGACAGAGACCCCTCAGCCTTGTATTTTTTGAAGGCCTTCTCCTTTGCTTTTATATGTGCTTTTACGTCCGAATTAAGCCACCCTGGTCTTTTATTAGCTCTTTTAAATTTATTTCCCATTGGGATACACTGGCTAATACCTTTGTATAGTATGTTCTTGAAGCACTCCCATTTTTCCACCGGGTTCATTGTTCCTAGAATTTTATCCCAACTAGCATCTTCCAGCAAGAAGCGTATTTTATGGAAGTTGGCTCTCTTAAAATTCAGTGTCTTTGTATTCCCCTTATATTTCCTATTTGTGTAATTTATACTGAAACAAATTGACCTGTGATCGCTATTTCCTAGATTGCCCCTTACTTCCGCATCTGTGATGAGGTCTGTTTTGTTAGTAATCAGAAGGCCTAATAATGCTTTTTTTCTTGTTGGTGCATTTACCATCTGACCCATGAAATTGTCCTGCAGGACATTTAGCAAATGGCAAGCCTTAGCTGAGTGCACAGTACCTTCCGCCCAGTCTATATCTGGATAATAAAAATCCCCCATTATATTGACACTTCCCATCTTTGCCGCTATTCCTAATTGTGATAGTAAGTCCGCCTCCCCCTCTTCCCTCTGGTTGGGGGCCTATAGCATATTCCCAGTATGACTTTCCCCTTGGTATCTTCCCTTTGTAACTCTACCCATAAGGCTTCAACTTCCTCCCTAGATCCACTAGTAATGTCATCCCTCACATTTACTTGTACGTCATTTTTTATATACAGGCATACCCCTCGATATAGGGAATACCCCTAAATGGTAGCCAGACAATCGTGAGAGCTGTTGAACCAAGTCTCTGAAATTCCCACAAAATCAAATTCCTCTTTGTACAGTAGCAGCTCTAGTTCAACCATCTTGTCAGCCAGACTCCTGGCATTAGTGAACAAGCCACGTAGTTTTGTCCAACGCCTACTGTTTCCTTGTTGGTTATTCCTCGGTTCCATATAGGACTTGTTACACTACTTACCTTAGGTTCTTTATTCGGCCTACCACTGCGTCCCCTAAAACTACCCTCTGAACTATGTTCCACTCTGGCTATTTCTAAGTCTGGACCCTTCCCTTATGTGAGCCAGGCTTTCTCATCCAACATCAGTGCCTGACCTCACAAATGCGCTTCTGGAAGAATGGTCAAACATTCCCATAAACATTCCCATAGACACACTCATAAACCTTGTGGACAGCCTTCCCAGAAGAGTTAAAGCTGTTATAGCTGCAAAAGGTGGGCCAACTCAATATTGAACCCTACGGACTAAGGCTGGGATGCCATTAAAGGTCATATGCGTGTAAAGGCAGGTGTCCCAATACTTTTGACAATATAGTGTGTGTGTGTGTGTGTGTTAATTCTTTTTGGAAATAATGATAAACAGAAATGTAATGGTTCCTTCTTTGTAAGGGCCCCTTCACATGGATGGACTCTGCCAGCGGATCAGCGGGGAATCTGTCCTATGATCCCCGCTGAGCAGGCGGATGACAGGTCTGTGTCCGCTCTGTTTATGCAGAACGGACACGGACACAGTCCACTTTCCTCTACCACCTGTCTGTTTCTATTTGACTGTCATCCGATCCAATGCGCCAGACAGGTGGGGAACGGATCCCCTATCTCTTGTTGGCGGATAGGATCAGATCATATGTCAGCAGGTGTAAACAGACACATGTCCATTTACCTCCATAGAGAGCCATGGATAGTCCAATCGGGTCTGCCTAAAAACTGACAGGTGGACCCGATTAGTCTGCCCGTTAGAAAGGGTTCTAGAGAACACAGCCTGATTTATTTAAAATAAAAACAAAACTTCTTCTCTGAGGAAGCAGACTTTGTACTGAGGTGGGAAAATAAATTTGCAAATCAACAAAAAATGATGTAGCGTATACAATTGCGACACTACTCATATTGTTTTGAATGTTATCAAAAATGACCTTTCTTTTTCAATCTGCAGCTCTGTAATTTTCTGAAAATGCAATATGGCAACCTACACAGAATGAATACAGAACAGATACGTCATTTCCTGCTTGTGTGATTGGCTCACCGATTTTTCCAGAAGTCTACACTAAGACACAAATCAAATTGCAGGCATCCTCTACAACAATAATGTAATTTTTGGTGAGATACTCCCAATAGGAAATCACATCTAAAGGGATGCAGACCCTGACAATTTCCTCATTAGAGGCCTGCAGGTGCTGCAAATGATTTATAATTACAAAACCACTTCTATACAGATTCACTTTCCACATGTGCACAGAGGAACTTGCAGGGGTTTCTTCAGAATAAGAAAAGGTAGGAATTTGCAACAAATTTTGTTAAAATCCTTGTAATGTACATAGATCACCCAGAGGAGAGTTATTTTTCGCAACAAAAGTGGAGTTACTCTTTAATAGAATTATGGGGATAATTATTCCACACCTAGAAATGCCCACGGAATGATTCACTGTATAAATTGCGAAGTGACTAAAAAAAAAAATGCAATACTGCTTGAGGAACATTGTTATATCATATACTTTAAAGTCTTTGTAAACCCTTCCATATACCCAGTGAAGTGACTGCCCTCGGGTGACACACAGAGATGAAACAAATCCTCCTATATAAGTTGTACTGGTCTATCTGCAGTCTTCTCTTCTCTACACCCGTTCAAAGTCCAGAATTTATAAAGCTTGTCTGAGACATCAGAAAAAAGGGGGCGCAGAGCTGGAGTTACACTCTGCAGAGCTCAGTGAGAAGAGCTCTGACAGCTAATTGGATGGAAGTGACACCCCTCCCTTCACACAGCACACAGGAGCATTACTGAGACTGTCAATCAGCTGTAGGTCCCTCCTCTGTCACCATTCTTCTCTTGGTGTCAGGAAATATTGTCAGAAGTGATTCATGCTGATAGCAGAGGAACGAAAATAGCAGACACAAATGACACTTGGCCCCCGTTCAGACCAGTGCAGCTTTGAAAACACCCCATTTCAAATGCGCACATCAGTGTGATTTGCATTGCCGATTCCATTGCGGCTTGCAACTTCATACAACAGAAGTCTATGCAAGACGCAATTAAATCTGCAAAAAGTAGTGCAGGAACCTTTCTCAAAGTTGCTACTACATGACAGCTATTTGAATGGTTCCGTTGCCGACAATGGGGTGCAACTTGTCATGCGATTTGGAACTGTCACGTCGCATGACAAATCGCACCAGTGTGAACGGGGGCTCAGTGCTCTGGACTGAGACAAGTACACCTTATAGAGGGATATGCTTTGTTCATATTTCATGTCTGAGGTTTACAACCACTTTAATTGGTTTTTAAAACTAAAGATATTTTAGGAGGCCAAACTAAATAGACAATTTCTTACACAAACATTATTTTTTATTTCTGGTCTGACGGTGACATTTGAAAAATCTTAAAAATAATTATTTTTCAAAGATGTAAAATGCTGTCTCTTTAGCTATGCAGCCTTTAGGGTACTTTGACACTGGGGCGGGCGGTAGCGGTAAATCCCGCTAGTATCAGCGGGGATTTACCGCTGTTGCATCGGCGCTATGGTGTCGCTATGCAGGCGGTTAAAACGGGGGTATTTTCAATGGGCAGGGGCAGTGGAGGAGCGGTATATCACCACTTACCGCACTGCCCCAAAGATGCTACTTGCAGGACTTTTTGTAACGTCCCGCAAGCGCACCTTCCCAGTGTGAAATTTTTGAGGCGCTTTAGAAGCGCTACTTTTAACGAAATAAATAAATAGGCTGCAAAGCGGCTCAGTGAGAAAGTAGCCTTAGGGTTTGTTCACATGTGCAGCTAGGGGGCAGTAAAACCAGGCGGTTGAAAATGGACCCATCTGAACAAGGGATGTGCACGTGCTGTGGGCACAATGCGGTGCTTACCGCCAACCATGCAAGTCTATGGGTCTGAGCCACAACCACGTGCAATGCTTGTGAATGGGGAGTGGTAGTACGACAAACTCCTTCTTCAAAGCGATACACTACAGATGATTTTTCGGAGAGATAGCATGCATAGCTCCCAACTGTCTCTGATTTCGAGGGACTGTCCCTGATTTGGAACAAAGTCCCTCTGTCCTCCTAATTCGTCCCTCATTTCGGTCTGATCCATATAGTTGTATATAAAATGCACTTTTTATCTTTCAAAAAGCATTTCCCAGGGGCTAAACTTTTCATCCAGTTTCTAAATGGCGTATGTAAATTTGAAAAGCTAGAATAAAGCATTTGTGGGTTTAACTATTCTTTTTTTATGAATAATTCTCCTTTAAGGAGGCGTGGCAGGGGTGTGTCCTATGCCTGCATACTTCGGCTTATAGGTGTCCCTCGTTCCCATCTCAAAAAGTTGGGAGGTATGGCACATGTGAACGAGCCCTTGGGCAGAAGCCTACTGTGGCTCATAGTAAGTTGTTCCCTAGCAAACCCCTCAAAGACCACTCACCTGGAGTACCGATAGCATGTTGCAGTTAACGATGTCACTCAGTTTCTAAAAAAAATAAAAAAAGAAGAGACTATTATATTATATGAAAAACATAACTGCACTCTACTGGAGAAGGATGTTTTGTCTTTTCACCTTTTCTTAATTAACCGCTTGACGGGACAGAGTGGATCCTCTGTGCAAATCGCCGTCATATGATGGCGGCTGCCAGATCGCGCACAGTGAGCACGCGCCGCCGGAGGCGCGCCCGCACGCTCACTGTGTCCAGGGAGGGCCAGGGAGCGGGTGCGGCGGATTCGATCTCCGCCGGCCACCCGCGATGCCCCCCCGGAGTGAAAGAACGGAGGTCCGTGTAACTAAACACGGACCTCCGTTCTGTGAGGGGGGAAGGGCTGTGATCACAGCCTTCCTCTACGTGGAAACTGTGATCACTTCCCTTCCCCTGTTAGGGCAGCCCACACACAGTTAGAACACGCCCAGGGAACACAGTTAACCCTTAGAGCGCCCCCTGCAGGTTAACCCCTTCACTGCCAATGGCATTTACACAGTAATCAGTGCATTTTTATAACACTGATCGCTGTATAAATGCCAATGGTCCCAAAAAAGTGTCAAAATGTTCCGACATGTCCGCTGAAATATAGCAGTACCGCTAAAAATCGCATATCGCCGCCATTACTAGTGAAAAATTAAAAAAAAAATAAAAAACCCAGAAATGAATTCTCATCATCCGTAAACGCTACCACTTTTGCGCAAACCAATCAATAAAAGCCGATTGAGATTTTTTTTTATCACAAATATGAGGAAGAATATAAATCGGCTAAAGCCGATGAAAAAAAATGTTTTTTTATATTTTTTTTTTTTGATTTGTATTTTAGCAAAAAGTAAGAAATTTGGGTTTTTTTGCAAAATTATCGCTCTTCTTTTGTTTATAGCGGCGATCAGAAATGACGCAGCGGTGATCAAATACCACCAAAAGAAAGCTCTATTTGTGGGAAAAAAAGGACGCAAATTTTGTTTGGGTACAACGTCGCATGACCGCGCAATTTTCAGTTAAAACGACGCAGTGCCGAATCGCAAAAAGGGCTCTGGTCCTAAAGGGGGAAATCCTTCCGGGGCTGAAGTGGTTAAAGCCCCATTCCAGGCTCTCTAAGCACAGCCCGTTTCCCCCACCCCTACCTTCCCACAGTAACTTTTGCTTTTTCAATACTTTAACTTCTTTTCAGAAATCTTCAGGCTGGTCACCTGACATGCAGAGCCCCCTTCCTCATCCGATCTTCTGTGGAATTGCGTAAGGCTTCCTGATGCAGATATTTTATGTCAGTGGAGGGTAGCATGGTGATGTCCCCTCAGGGGCGGGTCCATAACACCCTGCATTTGCAGTTTAGGATGTCCTCAGTCTTCCAGGTTGAATGATGTTAGGCAGAACAGAGATACTGCGGGGGGCAGTGCACATACAGTGCCTTGAAAAAGTATTCATACCCCTTGACATTTTCCACATTTTGTCATGTTACAACCAAAAACGTAAATGTATTTTATTGTGATTTTATGTGATAGACCGACACAAAGTGGCTCATGATTGTAAAGTGGAAGGAAAAATGATAAATGCTTTTCCAAATTTTTTTACAAATAAATATGTGAAAAGTGTGGCGTGCATTTATATTCAGCCCCCTTTACTCTAGGGTGACCAGACGTCCCCGGTTTCAGGGGACAGTCCCCGGATTAAGGACACTGTCCCCGGACCAAATCTGTCTCCGGTTTTGTCTCCTGATTGGATATGAACAGGGACCCAAGCTCCCCCACTCTGCTGCTCCTAATAGCTTGGGGGGGGGGGGTGTAATTCCCGCTCACATGTTCTTCTGCCTTGGCTCAAGTCCCGGCCAGCCGCCTGCCTGCCTATCTCCTTGCCTTCCCCAGTGGAGTAATCTTCCTCTGCTCAGTTCCTCTCCCCACTCAGTATTAACTGGGGCCTGAAGAGAGGCTGTGAGACTGGCAGTGGTGGTGACAGGCAGAGAAAGGCAGCTGAGCTTAGCTGTTAGTGTCCAGCAGCGGGCACAGAGGGCAAGGGGATCCGATCGTGGGGCTGCCAGTGCCTTCAAGGCTTCAACACCGGTGTGCTTTGGGGGTGTCTGTGCATAGACTACATTGCACTGTGTCTGTCTCTCTGGCATAATGGGTGGTATCAGGGGCGTTGCTAGGGGGTGGCTATTGGGGCTACAGCCCCGAGTCTGGGGCCTATAGCCCCGAGTCTCTTACCGGGTGGGTGCAGTTCTGCAATTTGCAGGTATGCCTCGGTCCGGAATGCAGAAGGCAGGGGCAGACTGAGCCGTGGTAGCAAGGGCTCCAGCTCAGCCCTCGCCTCCACCTGATGTATGGGGAGGCTCTCTGGGTACCGTGATGTATGGGGAGGAACTCTGGGGACCCTGATATATGGGGAGGTTCTCTGGCGACCCTGATGTAAGTTGGGGCTCTCTGTGGACCCTGATGTAAGGAATAGGCTCTCTGTGGACCCTGATGTAAGGAAGGGGCTCTCTGGGGACTCTGATGTAAAGTAGGGGCTCTCTGGAGACCCTGATGTAAGGAAGGGGCTCTCTGGGGACCCTAATGTAAGGAAGGGCCTCTCTGGGGACCCTGTTATAAGGAAGGGGCTCTCTGGGGATCCAGATGAATGGAAGGGGCTCTCTGGGGACACTGATGTAAATGGGGGGCTCTCTGAGGACTCTGATGTAAGGGGGATCCGCACTCAGAAATGTAACGATGTTTATATATATATATATATATATATATATATATACAGTGTATATTTTTTAGCACTGATCACTTTATTAGTGTCACTGGTTCCCACAAAGTGTCACTTAGTGTCCGATTTGTCCCGTAAGCCGCTGATTGCTACCATTACTAGTAAAAATAAAATATGTCCCCGGATTTCATTTTAAAAATCTGGTCACCTTACTTTACTCTGATACCCCTAACTAAAATCTAGTGGAACCAATTGTATTCAGAAGTCACCTACCATATTTATCGGCTTAAAACACACACTTTTTTCACTGAGAATAGAGGGCAAACAGTGCCTGCGTGTTTTACCCCGATATTTATTTATTTACCAACAGGGGGGCAGTGAATCGGGCGATCCGCCCCGGGTGCCACACATTGGGGTGGGG
>BLSH010068643.1:68064-91766 GCA_018402905.1 Glandirana rugosa
GGGGTAGTCTCAAGGGGAATGTAGTGTCAGTGGTAGTCTCGGGGGCTCTGATGGTGACTGTGATGTAAGGGGAACTCTGATGGGGACCCTGATGTAAGGGGAACTCTGATGGGGACCCTGATGTAAGGGGTGCTCTGATGGGGACCCTGATGTAAGGGGGGCTCTGATGGGGACACTGATGTAAGGGAGGCTCTGAAGAAGACCCTGATGTAAGGGGAATTCCCATGGGAACCCTGATGTAAGGGGGCATCCCTAAGATGGACTTTGATGTAAGGGGGGCTCTTATGGGGGCCCAATATAATATCACCTACCATACTATATACTTGTTAAAACAACCTTGAATAAAGAATTGAACATCTAACAAGGTGCTGCAGATATGGGGTGGTTTGGTTCCTTTGTGGTTTATGAGGTTATATAATTGGTCTATATATTAAAGATATCCAAGTTTTTTTTTTTCAAGTACAGGTACGTGATCCTGCACTTCCAGGAACCAATCAGCGGGTCCGGCAATTGTTCCCGAGAGAGACAGAACGTCGCTCTGCCTATGTAAACAAGGCAGATCGCTGTTCTGTGAGAAGGGGAGGTAGAGATCTTGTGTTTCTGCTAAGCAGGAACACGGATCGCTGTCTTCTCATAGTACAAACACACCGCCCACACAGTAAACAAGCACTTCCTAGGAACACATTTAACCCCTTGATTGCCCCTGTTAGCCCCTTCCTGGCCAGTGTCCTTAGTATAGTGACAGTGCATATTTTTAGCACTGATCACTGTATTAGTGTCACTGGTTCCCACAAAGTGTGAAAAGTGACAGTTAGTGTCAGACTGTCCACGTGCAATATTGCAGTCCTGCTAAAAGCCGCTGATTGCCGCTATTAGTAGTATAAAAAATAAATAAATATTCCAGTATTCCATAGTTTGTAGACGCTATAACTTTTGTGAAAACCAATCAATATACTTATTGGGATTTTTTGTTTACCAAAAATATGTAGCAGAATACATATTGGTCTAAATTGATGAAGAAACTTTTTTATTGGATATGTTTTATAGCAGAAAGTAAAAAATATTGTTTTATTTTCAAATTTATGGGGAAAAAATTACATAAATTTAATTTGGGTACATCGTCGCACGACCGCGCAGTTGGTTTGTGATGCTCAGATGCAGTGAAGATCCGCTTTAAGTAATGGAAAAGTTATTGTCCTATAACCACCTGACCACCAGAAGGTTTACCCCCCCTTTATGACCAGGGCATTTTTTGCGATACGGCACTGCATCATATTAACCGGTTCCCGACCAGCTCGCATACATTTACTGCTGCAGAGTGGCTCTGTCCCGCGAATCGCCATCTATAAATGGCGGCTTGCGCGTGCGCTGTAGCAGCCACACTCTGCCTAGCAGAGAGGAAGGACTGGGAACCACCAATGTAAACACAGCTGTTCCCTGCTCTGTCAGTGGGCATGTAAGAGATCTACTGATCCCTGTCACTGGGATCAGTTAGATCTCTTACGCTCATGGTAGCCCAGCCCCCTCACAGTTAGAACACACCCAGGGAACACAGTTAACCCCTTCATTGCCCCCTGCAGGTTAACCCCTTCACTGCCAATGACATTTACACAGTAATCAGTGGATTTTTACATTTCTGATCGCTGTATAAATGTCATTGGTCCCAAAAAAGTCTCAAAAATGTCTGACATTTCCGCCCCAATATTACAGTCCCGATAAAAATCGCAGATCGCTGCCATTTGCAAAAACACCAGAAATGAATTCTCATGGTTTGTAAACACAGCAACCAATCAATAAATGGCGATTGCAATTTTTTTTTTTTTTACCAAAAATATGAGGAAGAATATAAATCGGCCAAAACCGATGAAAAATGTTGGGTTTTTTTATATTTTTTTTTTTGGATATGTATTAAAGCGGTTGTCTACCCATTTTGTTTACTTTTACCTACAGGTAAGCCTATAATAAGGCTTACCTGTAGGTAAAATTAATATCTTCTAAACCTGTACGGTTTAGAAGATATTCCCTCTCTAATCCGCTGCAGCGTTACGGCGCATGCGCTGTGTATGTCCCGGCAAAGGCCCGGCAATAGTTCCAGACCTTGCCGGAAAGACGCAGGAGTGACGTCTCGCGGCTCCGGCGCTGTGAAGCAAGATCCGGGGGAAGATGTCCGCTCCCTCAGAGGGGACCAAGCAGCCCGGTCGGATCTTCGTTTCAAGGTGAGTATTTCATAATGAGCTAGTATGCGTGCATACTAGCTCATTATGCTATTGTCTTGCAGGTTTTTTTTTTTGTTTTTTTTTTCGGGTAGGCAACCGCTTTAAAGCAAAAAAGTAAGAAATATTATTTATTTTGCAAAATTGTCGCTCTTTTTTTGTTTATAGCGGTGATCAGAAATGACACAGAGGTGATCAAATACCACCAAAAGAAAGCTCTATTTGTGGGAAAAAAAGGACGCAAATTTTGTTTGGGTACAACGTCGCACGACCACGCAATTGTCAGGAAAAGTGACGCAGTGCCAAATCACAAAAAGTGCTCTGGTCCTAAAGTGTGAAATCCTTCCGGGGCTGAAGTGGTTAACTGACAATTGCGCGGCCATGCAACACTGTACCCAAATTAAATTTATGTCATTTTCTTCCCACAAATATAGATTTCTTTTGGTGGCATTTGATCACCTCTGGGGGATTTTTTTTTTTTTGCGCTATAAAGAAAAAAAGACAGACAATTGTGAAAATAAAGCAAAATTTTTTACCTTCTGCTATAAAACATATCCAATAAAAAAGTGTCTTCATCAATTTAGACCAATATGTATTCTGTGTTACACAAAAAACCCAATACGCATAAATTGATTAGTTTGCGCAAAACTTATAGCGTCTAAAAACTATGGGATAAATACTGGAATTTTTTTTTTTTTTATACTAGTAATAGCAGCAATCAGCAGCTTATAGCAAGACTGCACTATTGCGGCGGACAGTCTGACACTAACTGACACTTTTGACACTTTGTGGGAACCAGTGACACATACAGTGATCAGTGCTAAAAATATACACTGTCACTGTACTAATGACACTGGCTGGGAAGGGGTTAAACATCAAGGGGCGATCAAAGGATTAACTGTGTGCCTAACCAGTGTTTGTGTAAACAGTGTGCTGATTTTACTAAGGGGATGTGCTGGATTTGATTCCCTGCTTTGCAGGGAAAGCAAAATCCATCACATCCCCGTTAACAGGACAGAGCTCTGCCTTGTTTATATAGGCAGAGCTCTGTGTCTCTCCTTGCCGATCCGCGGGTTCTGGCAGACATCCATTGGCCAACACCCACTGATCGGCTTGTGCAGTGTCAAATCACAGCACAGCTGGGGCACCGAAGACGCTCGCCCCCTACCCAGAAGTGCCAGATCATGTACCTAGTACATGATCTGACACAGGAGAGCCGATTTGCAGTCATATAACTAAGTTATACAGTTGGCAAGCAGATAAACAAGGCCAAAGCAGAAAACTGCTCTGCCCCCTAAGGGGTGCACAGTTACGAGAGTTGAAGAGGTTAAACCCTTCATTTCTGTCTGTTTCAGCCCTCCAGAGACAGCCATTTACCCAGCACTCCAATGTCCAGGTCCTTCAAGCCATCCTCAATGTTGGAGTAGATCTCCAGTCCTTTCGTAAAATCGGCCTGGATGATTCGGGTCTTTTGCTGAGTCTGACGCTCTGTGGATGGAATGTGCAACTGTTAGCCATGGGTTAAAAAAAATAAACATTTATCCTAGGCAAATGAAATGGAATGTGTCAAGATCTTACTATCATAGAAATAGAGGAGAGCGACGGCAGCAAAAAACAAAAACAAGTGGTCGAGTGTGTTTAACTTTTTATATATTGTTTTACCATTTATATAGACAGGGCTTTTTTTCTCAGTATGTAGGTGCAAGAACTCCTCCCCTCCTGAGTCACCCTTCGTCTCTGCCCCCTACCCACCTCTGAGTACCCTCCCTTGGTTCCATCTCCTACCCATCTCCCAGTATCGTCCCTTTTAGAGAATACAGAACCAACTACTACTAAGTAATTTTTATGGAATTTGTTAATAACAAGAAAGACGGTAATAATAGATCCCCTGCAGTGAGCAAAAATAGACTCCATCCCAGCAACAACTGACCCCCCCTCAGCAACATTAGATCCCCCACATAACAATAAACGTACCCCCCCAGCAACAACGGACCCCCCTACCGCAGCAATTACAGATCTCCCAGCATTAGTAGATCCTCCAGCAGCCGGCAACAATAGACCTCTCCCTCAATAGTAGATCCCACTCAGCAACAATAGACCCCCACACAAAAATAGATCCCCACCAGTGACAATAGATCCCCCAGCAGCCAGCATCAATAGACCCACCATTACACCCCATCACCCCATGCCATTGCATACATACAGTGCTAGAGGTGCCGGAACGGTGTTCTCCTGCATTCCCGCTGAAAAAAGCCCTGAGTATAGATCTAGGTTTGTCCCGTGCATGTTTGAATCCATACATACATAGAAAAAAGTTTAAAAAACAACAAAAAACATATACAAATTACTTTTTCTCCCATCACTCTTCTATGTGTCTATGATTGTAAACTCTTGACACTTTCCATTTCGTTTGCCTGGAAGAAATGGCTTTTTTTCAGTCATGCAATAATATATAATGTATCGCCCCCATAGTGATAGGTGCATTTTTGTAGTGAATTTTTGTTAGGAGAGGTAAAATCTAGTCAGGTCTGATAGTGAATGCAGGCCTGGTTGTTTTGATCTGGGCTGGGGAGTGGCTCAGGAAGGGCTGGAGATTGCAGGAAGGAACACCCCTTGGATACTCCTCCCCTTTGGTGCTGGAAGGCTCTGGAAAAGGGGATGGATGAGGAAGTGTCACTTTCTGATGTATGTTAAGGAGCTTTGACCAATCCCCAACCTGGATTGGCAGGGGGCAGGCTTCCAGATACAGTGATCTGCCCAGCAGGGGGGAGGAGAGATTTTTAGTGGAAGGGTGGAGAATGTAGCAGAGGTGCTGTGGAGGCATCTACCTGGGAGGGAGCCCCCAGTCTGGAGTGGGTTGACCTTGAGACTTGGAGGCTCGGGTGCAGCCAGGAGAGGAGTCGTCGTCCTGGAGTAGCACAGGAGAGCAGCAGAGAGGCTACATTAAAGGCTCGTTAAAGGATCCACTGGTGTCTGTGAGTGGCAGCCCCTGGGAGTTGGATGAGAAGACTGGAGCAGGCTGTGAGAGGACAGTGGACAGTCTGTAGAGGTTTGAGAAGCCAAGCAGAGGAAGGAGGGCCACTGGACAGTGAGGCAGGCCGGAGGGGCCTGGAAGATAGCTAGGCTGGGAGTTGTAGTTCATCCAGTGCCCAGCTAGCACCAACGTACTTAGCTACACAATTGACGGTCCACGGTTTCATAAATGGGAGCCGGAGACCTTTACCCACAACAGGTGGTCCGGAGGTCCTGCTAGCAGTAAGAGCAGGCCTCATCATGTGCTAGGTGTGGTGGAAGAGGAAGAGTAATATGCCTTTTTTTCAGTCATGCAATAATATATAATGCATCGCCCCCATAGTGATATGTGCATTTTTGTAGTGAATTTTTGTTAGGAGAGGTAAAATCTAGTCAAGTCTGATAGTGAATGCAGGCCTGGTTGTTTTGATCTGGGCTGGGAAGTGGCTCAGGGAGGGCTGGAGATTGCAGGAAGGAACACCCCTTGGATACTCCTCCCCTTTGGTGCTGGAAGGCTCTGGAAAAGGGGATGGATGAGGAGGTGTCACTTTCTGATGTATGTTAAGGAGCTTTGACCAATCCCCAACCTGGATTGGCAGGGCGCAGGCTTCCTTAAATACAGTGATCTGCCCAGCAGTGGGGAGGAGAGTTTGAGTGGAAGAGTGGAGAATGTAGCAGAGGTGCTGTGGAGGCCTCTACCTGGGAGGGAGCCCCCAGTCTGGGGGGTTGACCTTGAGACCTTGAGGCTCGGGTGCAGCCAAGAGAGGAGTCGTCGTCCTGGAGTAGCACAGGAGAGCAGCAGAGAGGCTACATTAAAGGCTCTTTAAAGGATCCACTGGTGTCGGTGAGTGGCAGCCCCTGGGAGTTGCATGAGAAGGCTGGAGCAGGCTATGAGAGGACAGTGGACAGTCTGTAGAGGTTTGAGAAGCCAAGCAGAGGAAGGAGGGCCACTGGACAGTGAGGCAGGCCGGAGGGGCCTGGAAGATAGATAGGCTGGGAGTTGTAGTTCATCCAGTGCCCAGCTAGCACCAACGTACTTAGCTACACAATTGATGGTCCATGGCTTCACAAATGGGAGCCCATGACCCTTACCCACAACAGGTGGTCCGGAGGTCCTGCTAGCAGTAAGAGCAGGCCTCACCATGTGCTAGCTGTGGTGGAAGAGGAAGTGTCATAGAGGTCTGATAAATTGCCTTTCAGGCCTGTAACAGCAAGTAGTGTGCAGGAGAAAGAAAGGAGAAGAGTAACGGTCAGCAAGTGTATGTGCTAGAGGAAGAAGGAGTGTTTATACGGCGCTGTATATAGAAGGTCCTGTGATTTGATCTTTGGTCATCCCACAGTCATCCCTATCCCAATCCAAGTTGAACCCCTAAATAAAACAACAAAAACAAAGTACAGGCCTTTTCAGTGACTCCGGGTGTGTGGAAATCATGTGATTGAGGGCAGCGGGCAGGTGGACCACAACTACCAGCCACCCCCAAGGGGACACATGGCTACAAAAAGTTTGCACTTTCAGCCTTATATTGGCCATACACCATGTGACAGACAGTGCAATGTCCTGCCCTATGTGAATTTAGGTAATGGTTGGAAAATGACACATGATTCAGAGCAGAGTGTTTGATATGAGCAGAGAAAGAGCTGTGTCCTGAGTTTTCTCCAGGGTTTTGTAATCTCGGATCAGGACCTTGAGTTTGAAGGTTCCAAAGAGTCTTGGGTGGAACGGAACCTTCAATCCAGTGTCTGGATTTTCCTAGGCACCTGCACCCTGTGCGAGTTTGTTATAAGTCAGACATGAGAGTAGCTCAAGGCAGTTGCTGCTATTTGAAGAGACAATGGGGTTGCTTTACTAAAACTGGAGAGTGCAAAATCTGGTGCAGCTGTGCATGGTAGACAATCAGCAAAAAATCTGGAAGCTGATTGAATATCATGCAGAGCTGCACCAGATTTTGTACTCTCCAGTTTTAATAAATCAACCCCAGTGTCTCTGCATGAAGATAGCAATGTGCGCCAGCCAGGAAGGGTTGATCAAATTCAGTTGCACACAGGAGGAGAAATAGCAGATTGGCTCTCTCCTCTCCCATCCATGCGAGGGAGGGGGAACTGTCTGTGCAGGTTATGGGCTGTATAAGAGAGATGCTCTCAGCTCAGAGCCCTGTGGCCAGCAACCCCACTGGGGCCCCCAGACAGTAGCGGAAAGCCAGGGCCCAGTTGCAAGTGCAACCTTTGCAACCCTGGTAGTTCCGCCACTGCTGAAACACCTGCGTGGGAATCTTAGATGGAACTTTAATTTTGTTTAATAAAAGTGAGCTGATGTGCCCTTACACACAGTTCAGACTTACGTGGACTCACTTTAAAACCGCTGAACACCATTGAGATAACTAACCCCCCTATCGCAACCAGTAGAACTATGTTGAAAAATATTTATTTTCTGAACATATGCACAATTTTCTAATGGCTAGTGGAGTCACATCAACATTCATTTTTGACCATAATTGATGAGAAAATTCAAAGAAGCATAATGGAAATTTTTGCTCGAACATTCTAATGATAAATGGGGTTTTCATTTGATAACAATATTACAAATTGTAATAAAACCCGGTTAATACTTCTAGAATTCCATTCAAATGGCAGGCCTGGGTGAAATTTTAGGAAATTTCTAAATAAATTAATTCAATTCAATTAACTCAATGATGGCATAAAAGAGAGAATGTACTGAAGAACGATGTTTCCGAATTTCTTTAGGAACATTTGAATGAAAACCTGTCTGTGTATAGCCAGCTTGACTGGGGACTGAGGCACAAACAACCCTTACCGATCTCTCTCGACACTTTCTCAAGCTTTTCCAGTGTCCGGCTGATGAGGACCACGTTGAAGCCCCTCTTGGCCAGCTACAGAAGGAATGAAAATAATATTATAGGAGTACCAGGAAAGAGGGAGGGATAGAAGAACAAATCATTACCTCTTCTGCGTAGGCTTTTCCGATGCCATCTGTAGCTCCCGTTACCACTGTAGACAACAAACACAGCAATTTTAATCAAATAAAAACTGAGATTTAAATACTTTGCCTCTAAATCTATTTTTTCATTTTTTCACACATGTAAAAAATCTACACTTTTGGCTATAAAATTACTAAAATTCTCCCAAAACATTTTATATTTTATGAAAGCAGAGGCCTCATACGTTGTTTACATTTTTTATGTCTTGTGAAATTTGTGCAACTGTTTATCAAACGCATATTTTCAGGAAAAAAAATATAATAAACTTAATTTTAGTGAAAACACATATACAGTATTTTGAGTAAATGGATACCAAACATGTCAAGTCTTAAAACTGCATGTGCCGGTGGTATCGCAAACCTTTGGTGCACAAAAATCTTCATAGGCGGCATTTTAAAAGCCTTTACTGCTCATCAGTTTGGAGTTAACCGTGAATTGTGATCCTGAAATGATTGCTCTCACTCAGACGATCCTGGTGATACCTCATATGTGTGGTCCGATCTTGGTTTACATACACGTGCGCACCCTGTGCATGCAGTAAATGAATATTCTATATATTTTTTTTTATTTGCTATTTTTTGTTCTTTTAAAAAAGTGGAATTACCCTTTAAAGGTTTTGTAAACCCTAGCAATCATCTTCTATTATTTGGTCCCTTTTGGTCTGTTATACACTGTATTACCAAAATTATTGGGATGCCTGCCTTTACACGCACATCAACTTGTGCTTGCCTCCGCTCTAATTCATCCCAAAGGTGTTCTATTGGGTAGAGGTCAGGATTCAAGTTCCTCCACCCCAAACTCGCTCATCCATGTCTATATGGACCTTGCTTTGTGCACTGGTCCAAATCATTTGGTGGAGGGGGGATTATGGTGTGGGGTTGTTTTTCAGGGCTTGGGCTTTGCCCCTTAGTTTCAGTAAAGGGAACTCTTAAGGCGTCAGCATACCAAGATATTTTGGACAATTTAATGCTCCCAGCATTGTGGGAACAGTTTTGGGATGGCCCATTCCCAGGGACATCTTTAAGGCAGGGCAAAAGGGGCAGCTGCCCTGGGCCCTATCATTGTTGTGGGGCCCAAAGCAGCTGCCTCATACTTGCCAACTATCCTGGTTTAAATTCCCGTCCCTTGAAGTTTTAGTCCTGTGCTGTGTCTCCATATCTAAGTGCTGCTACTAAAGCTGCCCAACTCTGCCCTATTGTTGTGTACAGATGACTCACCTGCAGACCCTGTGTTTACATGAAAATAACTGGCATTCATATGTAAATAGTGGTGGCCAGCTTCATTGATATGTAAATAAAGGTGGCATTCTTATGTATATCAGGCCCTCCTGAGGTCATATTCATCATCACCTATACTGAGTGCTGTCCACTGGGGAGACAAAGGCATGCTTGAAAGTCCACAGCACATGTCAGCAGATGCGTGAGGGAGTCATTAATAATCAATGGCACTGCTGTGTATTTGCTAAAGGGCAGCACGTTTCTGTGGTGTCAGGAAAGTGACTTTGTGCTCCCCAGTCCATGATGTGCAGGCAGTGAGGAGATGATGTGCAGTAACCTCTAGCAACCAATCAGCGAGCAGTATTGATGTGCAGTAACCTCTAGCAACCAATCAGTGAGCAGTATTGATGTACAGTAATCACTAGCAACCAAACAATTAGAAGTCATGTGCTATAACCTCTAGCAACTAATCAGTGAGTCGTAATGTGTGCTGTAACCTCTAGCAGCCAATCAGTAAGCGAGAATGATATGCTGTAACCTCTGGCAACCAATCGAAATCACTGCCTGATCTGATTCAGTAAACTGATTTTGAGTCTAGCTGCTATTTATTGTATGTCTCAGAGCAGGTGGAGAGTGAAATTGTATGGGGGGGACCAAGAAAATGTTTGCCCAGGGTCCAATCATTATTAGAGACGGCCCTGGCCCTTCCTGTTCCAACATGACTGCGCACCAGTGCACAAAGCAAGGTCCATAAAGACATGGATGAGCGAGTTTGGGGTGGAATAACTTGACTGGCCTGCACAGGGTCCTGACCTCAACCCAATAGAACACATTTGGGATGAATTAGAGTGGAGACTGCGAGCCAGGACTTCTCGTTCAACATCAGTGCCTGACCTCGCAAATGTACCTCTGGAAAAATGATCAAACATTCCCATAGACACTCCTAAACCTTGTGGACAGTCTTCCCAGAAGAATTGAAGCTGTTATAGCTGCAAAGGGTGGGCCAACTCAATATTGAACTCTACAGACTTAGGCCCCATTCACACCTGGTCGTTTTGTAGCTTGAAGCCTGAAGCAACAAAACGCTGGAGGGGGAAAAAAACAATGATTCTTTATGGAGATGGTTCACATCTCCACTCAAAAACACCTGAGGCCAAAAGCCTGAAAATGCCTGAAGCTCAAACACGTTCTGGAAGTATTTTTATAGCTTGATTTGGGCGTTTTTCTACTTTTTACATTGGGGACCTTTTGACCTGTACAAAATCGCGGCAAAAATCGCTGTAAAAACGCGTGTATTTCTGCCTGAAAACGCTACGCCCAGGTGTGAATGCAGCCTAAGACTGGGATGCCATTAAAGTTCACGTGCGTGTAAAGGCAGGTGTCCTAATACTTTTGGTAATATAGTGTATATACCATTGAAAGGGTTTGTTTAAAAAGTAAAAAAAAAAATAGATACCTTTGATTGGCTTAGTGATGAGAGGGGAAGATGATGACATCACGCTCTCAAACTTGGCCAATCAGAGGATGCTTTGTATTCATTCACAGAATACAAAGCTGCATGTGAATGGCTGACCACCTTTAACAGATTAATAAGGGAGCAAAGAGGAGAAGTACATTAGTCACATGCAGATTACGCTGGACTGCAAACAAAACGTTATCATCTTTTTTTGCTTTGAATATAGTGAAGACAGCTTTGAAACACTAATATTTTATTGATGTGTCCCCGTTCATTTTATTTCCTGTCCCCCGTGACACGCAGGAGGTGAAAAAAAAATCTCGACGGCTACACAGGCCGAAATTAAAAATGAGAAAAGGTAACAATATGAATAGTCAATATAGTACGTCCTCAAATGCACGATGGGGGGACAATTCTTATCGATAAAAGGCCTGGTCACACTTGTGTTTATTGTTTGTAGAGGTATAGAAAAGCCATATCGCAATTTAATGGGAAAAAAGGGAAAACACTGCGCTCAGGTTTAACAAATAAAAAAGCTGCCAGCACTGAAAACTCAGATACTTGAATTCACATATAAATATATAAAAAAAAAAAAGTGCCCTTTTGATTGTCCCCCAGAGGACGCCATCTCTGATGAAACGCATAGGGTGGGGCCTATGACGGTGACGTCGTCACGCATGCTGACCTCATTGGATGGTCGGGACTAATAGTTTACAAGCCTGTAGGAACATCATTTGGAGGCACGAAAGTTTGTAAAACCAGTTTCGATTTTCCAACATGCGAGTGTGCCTTTGAATCCTTTAATGAACTTTCACTATACAGTTTTATGCTATGAGAGCGTCTTTTATGTCTTAATTTTGAGTGATGTTGGTGATACATTCCATATCGGCTTTGAAGAAAGATGTGGTTTGGTTTGAGGGAGACATAAATCCCCCAAAGTGCTATATGACCATCTGTAATACAGAGGTCAACAAGCTCTGGTAAGGAGCTGTATTGCACTTATGGTTGGGGTGCACTGTGAATCACCTTTCAGAGTGTTTATATGGACTTTTCACAAGGTGTCTCTTCACTTTAACCACTTGCCGCCAATCGACCTACCAGTACGTCTCTTGACTTCAAATGGTTGTACTGGGATGATGCCTGCAGCTGCAGGCATCATCTCGGTATTGGTTTTTAGAGCAGAGTCGGCAGGCAACCTTCTTGTAAGAGCAATCAGAGCGGCTAACTAGCCACTAGATTGCTGTTACAAGCAGCGGGAGGAAATATCTCCCCCTGGGGTGGCCCATCCATTGATGAATATTCGCTGTTGTAACACTGATCCTCACCCCGGCCAATCAGTAAGCGGGTTTTGACACCCATTACCTGATTGACTGAAAGGACAGGTGATGCTATTGGACGCCTAGGAGGAGGAGGGAAGGAGCAGCACGCTGGAAGCTGCCATGGACGAGAGGACACGGAGCCGTTGCACGCTGCCCACTACCCACCTGGATGGGGTAAGTGCCGGACCGACCGGCAAACAGTGGGGGAGAGGTGCCACTCTAGGGGCCCGCCAGTTCCCCAAAAACACCAGCTGCCACTGGTCCCCTCCTCCCACCACCTTCTACGGCTCGTTCAGGCTCTCCCGTTCCACCGGGAGACTCGAGCAACCAGCCAGTATGTCCACCAGCTGGCTGGACACCCGAACAAAGTCGGGATCAGCTTTGATCAGGTCTCCATATCGGTAAACCAGAAGCAATGAACTGACATCACTTCCAGTTTACCCGGATGTCATCGGTGCCATTTAAAAAAAAAAAAAGCATTCAAAAATGCCGATCTTGGTGTTTTGAATGCTTTTAAGTGCAGAGGAGGATTTGAGGTCTTTTTGACCCCTGATCTCTCCATAAAGAGTACCTGTCATGTTCCTATTGCTGTCACCAGGGATGTTTACATGTGACAGCAATAAAAGTGATCAAACATTTTTTTTTAAGCAACAGTTGATTAAAAAAAAAATTACAGTGCCCCAGTTGATTAAAAAAAAAATTACAGTGCCCCCCCCCCCCCCACAAAGGCGAACGCACGTGTCAGTCCCACACGCACGCAAGCAGCGATCGCCCCACACATGTGAGGTATCAATGCAAACATCAGATCATGAGCAGTAATTCTAGCACCAGACCTCCTGTGTAAATGTAAGGTGGTAACCTGTAAAGGCTTTTAAAAATGTGCCTGTGGATAGTAAAATTTACGTTGTTTGTCGCCATTGCACGACATGTTTGGTATCTATTTACTCTGCGTAACATCATCTTTTAAATGTTATGTTATGTATCATGTTTTTTTGCATTAAGTTTTAACAAAGTGTATTTTTCCACAAAAATTGTGTTTAAAAACAGCTGTAGGGCTGAAACAACTAATCAACATAATCGATTATAATCGATTATGAAAATAGTTGTCAACTATTTCCATAATCGATTAGTTGGTCAGCCGATTAGTTGGCCTGCATACAGAATTGCATTATTACATATCAGAAAATGCAGTGCAGCACACATACAGCTCAGTACACCCTCCATACATGCCAGTAAGTGCCTAAGAACTTGTGAATGTGAATGTGTGAGGAGCAATGCCTCATGGGACATGTAGTCCTGGGCAGGAGAACTAAGTGAATGATTCTAAAGACAGACATTTTTTTTTATATTGCTATAGCTATACCACTCTGTACTATACTTTGCGGCTTGCTATAGAGGCACTCAGAAGGCTAGAGGAGCCAGACGTGTTGGTTGGGGACCCCAGAAAAGGAGAATCGGGGCTGCTCTGTGTAAAACCATTACACAGAGCAGGTAAGTATGATATGTTTGTTGTTTAAAAAAAAAAAAAAAATGTTTACAATCACTTTATGGGCTCTGTGTAGGGAAGATCAGCGTCTGAACCCAGAGAAGCTGGAAACTGATAGTCTAGAGGTGATATAAGGCATTACAATTCAATTTCAAGTAAAGTTTACCAGTAATGTGCATTATATTTAACCACTTCACTCCCGGAGGGATTTACCCCCTTCATGACCAGGCCATTTTTTGCGATACGGCACTGCGTCGATTTAACTGACAATAAAGCGGTCATGCGACGCTGTACCCAAATAAAATTGATGTCCTTTTTCCCCAAAAATAGAGCTTACTTTTGGTGGTATTTGATCACCTCTGCGTTTTTTATTTTTCGCGCTATAAACAAAAAAAGAGCGACAATTTTGAAAAAAAAAACTTTTTTTTTTACTTTCTGCTATAAAACACATGCAAAAAAAAATGTAAATAAACAAATGTATTCATCAGTTTAGGCCAATATATATTCTTCTACAGATTTTTGGTAAAACAATACCAATAAGTGTATATTGATTTTGCGCAAAAGTTATATCGTCTACAAACTATGGGATAGATTTAGGGACTTTAAATTTTTTTTAATAGTTTTTACTGGTAATGGCGACGATCAGCGATTTTTAGCAGGACTGCGACATTGTGGCAGACAAATCTGACACCAAGTGACACTTTTTGGGGACCAGTGACACCAATACAGTGATCAGTGCTAAAAAAAAATGCACTGTCACTGTATAAATGACACTGGCAGGGAAGGGGTTAAGACCAGGGGCGATCAAAGGGTTAAATGTATTCCCTCGATGTGTGTTCTAACTGTGTGGGGGATGGGCTCACTAGGACAACACAGAGATCGCTGTTCCTGATTACTAGGAACAGACAATCTCGATGTTGTCCCCTGTCAGAATGGGGATCTGCCTTGTTTACATAGGCCAGTGGTTCTCAACCCTGTCCTCAAGTACCCCCAACAGTCCATGCTTTGGGAGTTTCTCTTAGATAAAATAGCTGTCCAAAATACCAGGCCATTGACTCTGATTTAAGGCACCTGTGCTAGATAAAGGAAAACCTGAAAACACGGCCTGTTAAGGGTACCTGAGGACAGGGTTGAGAACCACTGACATAGGCAGATCTCCATTCTGCCTCTCCGTGGAGAGGTCACGGGTGGCAGCGTGCATCGAGTCCGCTGGACCTGCGCGCATGCACTCCCCCGGCATGCCCACAGTACCACATGCACGAAACAACGTACAGGTAAGTTGTTTTGCGCAATAGAGCCGCCCTGCAGCAGTATATATGTGGTGGGCAGTCTCTAAGTGGCTAAAAGGATTAAATCCATGCAAAAAGTCTCAGCCTTTAGTACTACTTTAACCATCACAATACCGGGCACTTTCACCCCCTTCCTGCCCAGGCCAATTTACAGCTTTCAGCGCTATTGCGCTTTGAACGATTAGTGGTATTTAATCACTGCTGGGTTTTTTGTTTTTTTTTACTAAAAGATCGGGCACCAGGATCGGCCATCGGGATTGGACAGTGGGCATCTCCTTCATTCCTCCATCTCGGCGGCTGTGCGTCTCCTCCCCTCCTCCTAGGCATCCAATAGGATTGCCTGTCCTTTCAGCCAATTGGGTGACAGGTCTCAAAATCCGCTTCCTGATTGACCAGGAGGAGGATCGGTGTTACAACAGCGATTATTAATTTGCTGTTGTAACACACCTGAGTGGGCTGAGAGCGCACTCTCTGCGCCTCAAGCCCACCCTATTTTGAAGCCTATTAGAGCCTCTGGCTTTAATCAGTGCTTCAAAAAAAAAAACACCCCCGTCCACAGGAATTCATGCGCCCGGTGTCCTGAAAGGGACCAGGCGCATGGATAGGGGGGGCGGCGCCTGTATGCCCTTAATGGACGGGCCGCCCATACCCAAAAATACCCATAAATCCTACTTCTGGGTATATATTATTTTTATTTATTATATATATATACACAGTATCTCACAAAAGTGAGTACACCCCTCACATTTTTGTAAATATTTTATTCTATCTTTTCATGTGACAACACTGAAGAAATGACACTTTGCTACAATGTAAAGTAGTGAGTGTACAGCTTGTATAACAGTGTAAATTTGCTGTCCCCTCAAAATAACTCAACACTCAGCCATTAATGTCTAAACCGCTGGCAACAAAAGTGAGTACACCCCTAAGTGAAAATGTCCAAATTGGGCCCAAAGTGTCTATATTTTGTTTGGCAACCGTTATTTTCCAGCACTGCCTTAACCCTCTTGGGCATGGAGTTCACCAGAGCTTCACAGGTTGCCACTGGAGTCCTCTTCCACTCCTCCATGATGACATCATAGAAAAAATACAAGTGGGCGTGTCAGACCGCTGCTAGCACTACAGGATGGAGAGGCTCCAGCGGTCGTGCAAACAGGATGTCACAGGGGAAAAACGTTTTTTCAGCAAGTTCAGCAGGCTACTGCAGAGGAACTACAGAGCTGGTGGATGTTAGAGACCTTGCGCTCCTCCACCTTCCGTTTGAGGATGCCCCAGAGATGCTCAATAGGGTTTAGGTCTGGAGGCATGCTTGGCCAGTCCATCACCTTTACCCTCAGCTTCTTTAGAAAGGCAGTGGTCGTCTTGGAGGTGTGTTTGGGGTCATTATCATGTTGGAATACTGCCCTGTGGCCCAATCTCCGAAGGGAGGGGACCATGCTCTGCTTCAGTAGGTCACAGTACATGTTGGCATTCATCGTTCCCTCAATGAACTGTAGCTCCCCAGTGCTGGCATCACTCATGCAACCCCAGACCATGACACTCCCACCACCATGCTTGACTGTAGGCAAGACACACTTGTCTTTATACTCTTCACCTGGTTGCAGCCACACATGATGTCACGACGTCACTTCCGGTTTACTCGGCGGCTAATGGCGCCAATTTTAAAAAAATGCCAGTATTCAGAATCACCGTTTTTGGCAATCTGAATACTGTGAAGTGCAAAGGAGGGATGGGGGGTCTTTTAGACCCCCCAGCCTTCCAAAAAGTGTACCTGTCACCATATATTACTATCACAAGGGATGTTTACATTCCTTGTGATAGCAATAAAAGTGATCAGATTTTTTTTTTAAAGGAACAGTGTTAAAAACAAATAAATAAATAAAATTAAAATAAATAAATAAAATAATTTAAAGCGCCACCGTCCCCACGAGCTCGCGCAGCAAAGAAAACGCATACGTAAGTCGTGCCCGCATATGAAAATGGTGTTCATACCACACATGTGAGGTATCGCCACAATCGCCAGAGTGTGAGCAATAATTCTAGCAAAAGACCTCCTCTGCACCTCTAACCTGGTAACCGATAAAAAATTTTTAAAGCGTCGCCTATAGAAATTTTTAAGTACCGGACTTTGATGCCATTCCGCGAGTGCATGAAATTTTCAACCGTGTCATGTATGGTATCTATTTACTCGGCGTAACATCCTCTTTCACAATATATAAAAAAATTGGGCTAACTTTACTGTTGTGTTATTTTTTTAACTCAAAATACTGTGTGACAAAAAGTATTGCAACGATCGCCATTTTATTCTCTAGGGTGTTTGAAAAAAAATATATATAATGTTTGGGGGTTCTAAGTAATTTTCTAGCAAAAAAAAACTGTTTTTAGCTAGTAACCAACAAATGTAAAAAAGGGGCCCGGTTGGTAAGTGGTTAATGCCAGTAAATATGTACATACTTGTGTTTCTGCTGGCAAAATAAAAGGGAATTGATTTTGCTTGTTGTTGTTCTCTTTTGTAACTTACTTTTTTCATTAGTTTTGGGAGGTGGTGGTTTTGGGGAAGTGGATTACCTTCCTTAGGACCGGCTCACACTGCTGCGGTGTCCGAGATCGGATGTGATTTACACCGCAGTACAAATCACATGCGATCTGTGCTATGCAAATTCAGCCATACAGATTGTATGGCTGAATTTACATCACATCCTGACCAAACTCACACAGGACCCTTTTTTGTTACGCAGCAGAATCAGATCACATGGGTGTTCACATCCATGCAATCCGATTCCTGTCCAAGTTTGCAGTATGATCTGCAAACTGATTTGGGGGTGTCATTAGCTTTCTATTGACACACCCAGCAGTTTACATATGGCAGTGTGAACTGTCTAAGTCGGGTGCGATGTGGCAAACCGCAGTGGATTTGCAGGGTTCCCGAATCGCACTAGTATGAACCAGCATTGAGAAGTCATCTTCTCATTTATATTTGCATAGTCCTTACAGATAAACATCAGCAGGAAGTGTAATGTGGCTGTAAACAGGAAGTGTTGTGTGCACATGGGCTGCAAGCAATTGTGTGATGACGCCATATAAACAAATCAATGAACCCCACCCACACCACATATAGCTCCCACATCCTCCCCTACATTGATCAAAAATGTAATATCAACTTGCTTGCAGCTATAATGTATTGTCCTCCCAATCCATACCAAGCCCTTTGGCTCAGGGATGGATTTTAAGGGTAAGCCCACACCAAATTTTTTAACATAACGGCAGGGGATCCCCCCAAAATCCAGACCATTTCTGAGCATGCAGCCTGGAGGTCAGGATGGGGGGACAAGTGAGGGCCCGCCCCCCTCCCGGACCAAACCAGGCCACATGCCTTTAACATGAGGGGGTGTGTGCTTTGGGGTGGGGGGGGGCTTTGTGCCCCCCCCACCCCAAAGCACCTTGTACCTATGTTGATGGGGACAAGGGCCTCTTCCCGACAACCGCGGTTGTTGGGGTCTGCGTCTGGGGGGCTGATCGGAATGTGGAAGCCCCCATTAACAAGGGGGCCACCAGATCCTGCCCCCCCCCCCCCCCCATGTGAATGGGTATTGGGTACATCATACCCATTCACCTAAAAAGTGTAAAAATGTTTTTAAAAATTGAGACATTTTTTGTCCAATCTTTTATGTTAAAAAAGTGTCTCGCGATGTACATCCATGGTCAATAGGGATGGTCCCCTGGTTCGAGTCAAAAGTATGTTCGACTCGAACATCGGGGGGTTGCCAAATCCCGAACATTATGGGGTGCTCGTGGGAAATTTGAGCGGCCCATAATGCAGTGAAATTGTGGGGGAATGCCACCCGCTGATTGGCCAAATCATGCACATGACCTGCGTGCTTGTGCCAATCACAGCATGCTCTGCTATAAGAGCCATGATTGGCCAAAGGCAGGGTGCCTTTGGCCAATCATTGCTCAGCGGGTCTGAGTCCACGCCCACACTATATAAGGCCACTTACACAGCAGCCGAATATAGTGAAAACATTTGCGGAGATAGCAAAAGGTTAGGCAGTGGCATGTAGTACATACAGTCAGTGTAGGAATATATATGTAAAGTATGGTATATATAATATGCTGCATTCAGTGTATTTATTAATTTCAGGTACTTATATAGCATTGTAAATTTACGCAGCTCTTTATATATATATTCATGTACATTCACATCAGTCCCTACCCTCAAGGAGCTTACAATCTAAGGTCCCTAACTCACATTCATACATATACTAGGGCCAATTTAAACAGGATCTAATTTACCTACCTGCATGTCTTTGCAGTGTGGGAGGAAACCGGAGTACCCGGAGGAATCCCACACAGACACAGGGAGAGCATGCATACTCCAGGCAGGTAGTGTTGTGGTTGGGAATTGAACCAGTGACCCTTTTGCTCCCAGGCGAAAGTGCTAACCACTACACCACTGTGTAGACTATATACAGTGCGTGCATGCACGCTCGGATGAGGTTTTGGCATAGATTTACTAACTCCACGCCAAAATTAAAAACAATTTTGGGTAGGGGTCCCCCGCAAAAGTCCGTACCAGGCCCTTCAGGTCTGGTATGGATTTTAAGGGGAACCCCCTGCCAAATTTTTGGAAAAATGGCGTTGGGGTCCCCCCAAAATGCAAACCAGACCCCAAAGCACCCTCCCCATGTTGAGGGCATGTGGCCTGATAAGGTTCGGAGGGGGCACACTCACTCGTCCCCACCTCCCCTGCCATGCCAGGGCTGTGTGCTCGGATAAGGGTCTGGTTTGGATTTTGGGGGGACCCCAACACCATTTTTTAAAAATTTGGCGTGGGGTTCCCCTTAAAATCCATATGGATTTTAAGGGGAATGGACTGGGGTGGCACTGTTCTAAACATCACAGAGATCCATACTAAGGGGACCCCTACGCACGATATTTAAAGGAATATTTCGTGGTTTTTTTTTTCACTTTAACCAATATTAAAACCACTGCTCCTGAAAAAAAAAATCGATTTAAAAACTTTTTTTCTATTGATACATGTCCCCTAAGACTAAGGCTGTTAAAATTAGAGAGAGGGGGTGGTAATGTTGTTTTTATGGCAATGAACTTGCATACAAGCATTAAATGGAGGAATTTTGAAGTCACAAGTTCGAATCCAGTTGACATCCAGTGTGCAGTGATCTGAGAGGCATCTTCCCAGGCAAATAGAGCTCTGATGTGTGTAGATTTCCTCTCAGTTTGTGAGAGTTGAAGTCTTAATTGCCTTTAATTGGGAGTTATTTTAAGGCACTGCTGGAGTAGATTTGGGAGTTATAGTAAATCAGGGCCATTGTATCACTTCCCAAGTTGTACGACAATTTTCGTAACAATAGTAAGCTATTGGTTTTCGATATGAGACTAGCATGGAAAAAAAAGTAAAATGGACAATCATTCGTCTGATATTCTTATCATGTGTATGAGGCTTAGAGGGTAACTTCACTTTAAAAAAAAAAAAAAGCAAATAAAAGAAAAATAATATAATGTATATAATTGCAATACAAATGACCTTTCGTTTTCAATCTGCAGGGCTGTCATTTTCTGTAACATGCAATGTAATATGGCAACAAATGTAATATGGCGTTCTGTACACAGATGGAGTACAGAAAGCTACCGCAATTGTAATTTCTTGCTTGTGTGTTTAGCGCCTTACTAGTTTGGGTGTTAGTGAGTGTATATAGTTTTTGGCTCTCTGCTTAACAGCAGAGCAGATAGGCAAATATGTATGCTGTCTGCTTATCAGAGAGCTTTGATTGGAGTAAGGTCTGCTCTGTGTGCTCTGGTGCTGATTCATGTGGTCTGGAAAGTCTTACACTGTCCAGTAGTATGGGTCCCTATTGGACAGTAGGAGGAAAACCCAGCCAGTGACAGCAGGTGTATATGGATGTAGTTCTGACCAACTAGCAGGGGAGTGGCCCCCACTGCATCTTGGGTGAACACCTTCATACAAAAGGAGCACATGGGCTTAAGGTCAGGAGTTCCAGCCCACCCAGACCTCAGGGGTGGAGGCATGTGTTCAGCTCCTGGCTGCTAGGCCGGAGGGCCTATCCAGGAGGCTGCAGGTTGCTAGGCCTGGTCGAGGCCTAGCTGAAGTTGCAGCCCAGGGTTCTTTAGAAGCTGACAGAGGGCAATGTCCTTGGATCCTGTCTGGTATCACAGTGGCAAAGTGTCGCTTGGAAGTTGGAAGGAGGCTACCGACTGTCCCGGGACATGGTGTAAGTACAGACCCATGAAGGGATCCCTGAGACTGAGTTGCTAGAATTCCCTTCCTGCTCCTCATAGTCAGTTAACTGGGTGTGTGAGCTAGAAAGTAGACACTGGTGAGTGTCTTGAAGAACAGAGTCTGGCTTATCCTGTGTTGCTTAACCACTTCCCACCCCGCCTATTGACCAATGACAGCCAGGCTGAGTGTTCGTTATCCTGACTGGAAGTCTATTGACATCCTCAGGATAACCCG
The DNA here is from genome assembly GCA_018402905.1 of Glandirana rugosa. Classification (NCBI taxonomy): domain Eukaryota; kingdom Metazoa; phylum Chordata; class Amphibia; order Anura; family Ranidae; genus Glandirana; species Glandirana rugosa. Next base: position 89,546 of record BLSH010068643.1, read on the forward strand.
CAATTGCGCGCCCGCGATCAGTGGTGCCGCGGGTCGGTCTGACCCACCGCATTACTGATCGGAAGCCTTTTACCATGTGATTAGCTGTGACCAATCACGGCTGATCACAGTGTAAACAGGAAGAGCCGTTTATCGGCTTTTACCTCTGCTCAGGTCTGCAGACCTGAGCAGTGGAGAGCCGATCGCCTGCTCTCCTGACGGGGGGGTCTGCGCTGAACTTTTGGACCACCAGGGAGCCGACCAGGACCACCAGGGAGCCCCCCCCCCCAAGGACACCATATGGAGGCCACGCAGGATCACCAGGGAGAAGATCAGGAGACTGCCCAGGGACCACCAGGGAGCCCACACTAGACCACCAGGTAAGGGGCATACAGTGCACTGTAGGGATGGCACTGTGCCCATATGTGATGCCTGCCAGTGCCATTCCTAACAGTGCTATATGCACCAGTGCCCACCAGTGCCATGTACCAGTGCCTACCTGTGCCACCTATCAGTGCCCACCTGTGCCACCTATCACTGCCGCCTATCAGTGCCCATCAGTGATGCATATCAGTGCCCATCAGTGCTGCATATATGTGCCCCATCATCAGTGCCACCTCATCAGTGCCAATCTGTATTGCCTCATCAGTGCCCCTCAGTGTAGTCTCATCAGTGCCCATCAGTGTAGCCACATCAGTGCCCATCAGTGATGGAGAAAATGTACTTATACAAAGTTTTGTGACAGAAACAAAGAAAAACTTTTTTTTTTTTCAGATTTTTTTATTTGTAGCACAAAAAATAAAAAAACGCAGGGGTGATCAACTACCACCAAAAGAAAGCTCTATTTGTGGGAACAAAATGATCAAAATTTTGTTTGGGTACAACGCCGCACGACCGCGCAATTCTCATTCAAAGTGCAACAGCACTGAAAGCTGAAAATTGGTCTGGGTGGGAAGTGCTCTAAGTGCCTGGTATTGAAGTGGTTAAAAAGGGACCTGTTCAACTGGGATCAGCCTGCCATAAAGTGTCATTGGTAGTCTGCTGCATTGAGTTAGAAAGGAGACACTGGTGAGTGTCTTGAAGAAGCAAAGTCCAGCTTCTGTCCTTACTGCTTAAAAAGGGACTTGTTTCACTAGGATCAGTTTGTTAATGGTGTCACTGAAGTCAGCCCGCTACTTGCTTTACTGGAATCAGCCTGCTACCTGCATTACTGGGATCAGTCTGACATGTAGTGTCACTGACAGTCTGCTGTACAGAGATAGGGAGACGTTGTCCTCACTTGGAGTCAGTTAATTCGGAGTATCCCATCCATTCCCTTCTCCTATCCAATTTTTACATTAAAACATCAAAAACTCATCCCCTAGACTGGTCATTGAAAAAGAGCAGGATTGTGTGTGTGCACCTGACAGTGTGAAAATCCGTTGTGACTGGCTGCAGGATAATCAGAGGGAGGCCTGGACAAATATCTAATAATCACTGACTTACTGGTTTTCCCGGAAGTCTGCACTAAGATACTGTCAATTCACATTTTGGGCATCCTCTGCAATAAAAATGTCTCTTTTGGTGAGAGCCTCTCAAAGGAAAATCGCATCCAAAGGGATGCTGACCCGTCAACTTTCCTCATTAGAGCCCCGAAGGTGCAGCAGCTGATTTATAAATATAAAATCACTCCCACTCCCTTTCATTTTGCACATAGACACAGACAAACAGCTATTTCTTCAGAATAACAAAAGGTAGGTATCTGCAACAAAGTTTGGTAAAATCCTTACAATGTGCATAGATCACCAAGAGGGGAGTTTTTTTCTCAGCAAAAATGGAGTTACTCTTTAACCACTTCAATACTGGGCACTTAAACCCCCTTCCTTCCCGGACCAATTTTCAGCTTTCAGCGCTGTTGCAGTTTGAATGACAATTGCGCGGTCATGCGACACTGTACCCATATGACATTTTTATCAATTTTTCACACAAATAGAGCTTTCTTTTGGTGGTATTTAATCACCCCTGGGTTTTTTTTTTTTTTGCGCTATAAATTAAAAAAAGACTGAAAATTTTCGAAAACAATGCATTTTTCTTAATTTCTGTTATAAAATTTTGCAAATAAGTAATTTCTCTTCATAAATTTTGACCAAAAATGATACTGCTACATTTCTTTGGTAAAAATAACCCAAATCTGAGTTTATTTGGTGTTGGCGGACAGACAGATGTGACGGGGACTGTGACAGATGTGACGGGGACAGACAGA
>BLSH010068643.1:102914-116736 GCA_018402905.1 Glandirana rugosa
CTCTGGGATTTTCAAAAAATCCCCCATTAGTACACCCCCCCCCCCTTTACTAAACACTAAACAGTTATAACATTTGTTAAATTCCTTACCTTTGAAGAGATATGTCCAATTTAATTTACTGGAAGTGGTCGCTCTAGTTCAAATGATGCACTATGTATTCTGCAAGGCAGGCTCTGTTAGAAGAGTGATTGCTTCATATCCTCTTCTTTCTGTTTAGACTACATTTCTGGAACATCAGCCTTTGCACATTTCAATGAATGTGGGAGGGTACACTAGGCCTGTACATGCCATGAACAAGCCCCCTTCAACCTAAATCACACCCCTCATTCTGCAGCCAGGCCCACTACCCAGTGACAAACACCATGTCTTCTCTCCCCTCCAGCCACAAGGAGATAAACATTTTGCCCTTACATGCTTTCTGTAATCATTACTGATCTGTATACACATCCCATAATGATATATTATACACACTGTACTCTGCTGTAATTCACAATTAGAAATATTCCTCCTCCTGCAGATCTGAGATAGTTATAACAATCAGTGCTGGTATGGTGTATGAGAACATCCCCAGCCGCACCACAGAAAGAAAGAGCCATGTGACACAAGTAAATGTCGGCATGAGAAAAACACAAAAAAGTGCAGCGCTAACTTACTAATCAATAACACAATAATGGCGGAACCCTCTAATGTATGGAAATCTCAATGAACTTCAATATCACCACAATACCGGTCTCTGTGATATGTAACATCACATATAATACACATCACACTGAGAAGAAGACGTAAAAATTAAGCTTTGCAGGGATGGTGGAAACCCCTCCTACAGATATATGGAAGTGTATGACTAAACTGCACAACCCATTAATGACTCAAATATGAAACACCACTAGTATCAGCGCTTTAGATGCAGACCACTCACTTATGGGTATTGGTAATAGTTAACCGTACTGAAGTAGGTATAAAATAATAAAAATCTTCCAAAAACACAAAATATAGAAAACTCTAGCAGCCGCTTTAAAAGAACAAAAACATAACACACTTCACCTAAAGTAAGTGAATGTAAATAGACATATACAGAAGGTCCATATATATAGTCCAAATGAACCAGCTGGTGAAACAAATGTGCATCCAAAAAGGGCAGGGACTGTACTCAGATCTTGACCATCACCACACCATGTGAAGAAGCAGGGAGGAAAAAAACCCCCCTGTATGGGAAGACTCACCAGAGGCAAGACAACAGTAGGCATATATATCATCCTCGTGATCGTACCCGATCTGAGGGCGTGACGAAGTGATGACGAAACGCGTCAGAGCGTGACCACGCGGCTGTCAATCTGCACCAGCTGAGACTCTCCGTATCCGGAAGCACCGCTACGGATCATAGGAGCGGTGAGACGGATGTGTCTGTGGCTGTTTTCTACTGTTTTAATACGTTTGTTTATTGCATTTTAACCACTTGCTGTCCACCAACCGCAGTTTGATGGCGATACAGTGGTGCGATATCGCAAATCGTCGTGCGAGATCGCGCACTGTGAGCGCGCGCGCGCCGCCGGAGGCGCACCCGCGCACTCACTGCGTTCGGGGAGGGCCAGGGAGCGATTGCCGCCGGCTACCCGCGATGCCCCCCCCTGAGTGAAAGAACGGAGGTCCGTGTAAGTAAACAGACATCCGTTCTGTGAAGGGGGAAGGGCTGTGATCACAGCCTTCCTCTATACGGAAGCGGTGATCGCTTCCCTTCCCCTGCTAGGGCAATCCCCCCACAGTTAGAACACGCCCAGGGAACATAGTTAACCCTTAGAGCGCCCCCTGCAGGTTAACCCCTTCACTGCCAATGGCATTTACACAGTAATCAGTGCATTTTTATAGCACTTATCGCTGTATAAATGCCAATGGTCCCAAAAAAGTGTCAAAATGGCCCGACATGTCCGCTGCAATATCGCAGTACCGCTAAAAATCGCAGATCGCCGCCATAACTAATAAAAAATAAAAAAAAATAAAAACCCCAAAACTGAATTCTCATCATCCGTAAACGCGGCCACTTTTGCGCAAACCAATCAATAAACGCCGATTGCGATTTTTTTATTTATCGCAAATATGAGGAAGAATATAAATCGGCCAAAAAAGGTGATAAAAAATGTTTTTTTGTATTTTTTTTTTGTATTTGTATTTTAGCAAAAAGTAAGAAATTTGGGTTTTTTTGCAAAATTGTCGCTCTTCTTTTGTTTAGCAGCGATGATCAAATACCACCAAAAGAAAGCTCTGTTTGTGGGAAAAAAAGGACGCAAATTTCGTTTGGGTACAACGTCGCACGACCGCGCAATTGTCAGTTAAAGCAACACAGCGCCGAATCGCAAAAAGGGCTCTGGTCCTAAAGTGGGAAATCCTTCCGGTCCTTAAGTGGTTAAAGTGTAAGTGTACATCTGGAAGGGGGGCATTTTATGGCATATGTTGCTTATAAGTTACTCGGATCACGCACTATGTAAGCACGTTTATTTCAAGGTACGATCCACATGAATTCTTATCATCTGTAAACGCGGCCACTTTTGCGCAAACCAATCAATAAACGCTGATTGCTATTTTTTTTTATCACAAATATGAGGAAGAATATAAATCGGCCAAAACTGATGAAAAAAAATGTTTTTTTGTATTTTTTTTTTTGGATTTGTATTTTAGCAAAAAGTAAGAAATTTGGGTTTTTTTGCAAAATTGTCGCTCTTCTTTTGTTTATAGCGGCGATCAGAAATGACGCAGCGATGATCAAATACCACCAAAAGAAAGCTCTATTTGTGGGGAAAAAAAGGACGCAAATTTCGTTTGGGTACAACGTCGCACGACCGCGCAATTGTCAGTTAAAGCGACGCAGTGCCGAATCGCAAAAAGGGCTCTGGTCCTAAAGTGTGAAATCCTTCCGGGGCTGAAGTGGTTAAACCTACTGTTATTTCATTTATTTAAGCATAGTAGCACAGGGGCAACATTATTATCATTCCTATTGGGAGTATCTCATCAAAAATGACATTTGTGTTGCAGGGAATGACTGAGATCTGATTTGTATCTCAGTACAGACTTCTGGGAAAATCAGTGAGCCAAACACAAAAGCAGGAAATTATGTTTCCTGGGGGCGTTGGGAACACCATCAGAAAGCCTCCAGGTGGCCATATTGCATTTTACTGAAAATTATAGATTGAAAAGGAAAGGCAATTTTTAATAACATTTAATTACAATATGACTTTTCACACTTGTCACAATTGTATACGCTATATTATTATTTTTTTTATTTGCTATTTTTTCCCCCACAAAAGTGGAGTCATCCTTTAAGGCCTCATACACACGGGCGTTTGCAGAAAAATAAGCAAAACGCCGGGCCTGACGTCAGGGAAAAAAACTGACATTTTGCTTGGCGTTTTGCATTGACGTCAATGGACGTTTTTTCACGCCAGCTTTTTGCGGCGTTTTCTGCCTCTTTTCCAAATCAATGGTTCCCTATGGGAGCCCATTGATTTGAATAGAAGCCGCCCCGGAAGTCGGATCGCGGTGATCCGACTTGCGGCGCGACTTGTGTGCTAGGTGTCTTAAAGGGAAACCCCCGCATAAAATTTGCGTGGGGTCCCCCCCCCAGAGCATACCAGGCTCTTCGATCTGGCATGGATTTTAAGAGGAGCACCCACGCCGAAAAAACGGCGTAGGGCCCCCCCCAAAATCCATACCAGACCCTTATCCGAGCACGCAGCCTGGCAGGCCAGGAAAGGGGGTGGGGACGAGCAAGCGCCCCCCCCTCCTGGACCGTACCAGGCCGCATGCCCTCAACATGGGGAGTATGGGTGCTTTGGGGCAGGGGGGGCTCTGCGCCCCCCACCCCAAAGCACCTTGTCCCCATGTTGATGGGGACAAGAGCCTCTTCCCGACAACCCTGGCCGTTGGTTGTCGGGGTCTGCGGGCGGGGACTTATCGGAATCTGGAAGCCCCCTTTAACAAGTGGGCCCCCAGACGACGGGCCCCCCACCCTATGTAAATGAGTATGGGGTACATCGTACCCCTACCCATTTACCTGGGGGGAAAAAAAGTGTACAAAAAAACACTACACAGCTTTTTAAAATATTTTATTAAATCCGCTCCGGTATCTTCTCCCCTCTCTTCTTTCTTCGGCTCTTTTGCGGGGTCTTCTGTCTTCTGAGGGGTCTTCTGCGCGGTTCTTCAGCTCTTTTGCCCTTTTGCTGCTGTCTCCCCAGCTAGCTTCTCCCGCCGCTGCTGCTTCTTCTTCTTCTTCTCCTTCTTCTTCTTCTTCCCCTTCTTCAGGAGATGTTGACTCGTCGCTCTCTTCCACTCGAATGCCGGGTCCGTGCTGCGTGGTTGCCTTATATTGGCATGGGGCGGGGCCACACAATGACGTCATCATCAGCCCCACCCACATGATGTCACATCCTGGGGCGGGGCACATTTTTTGCGGGGGTTTCCCTTTAATACACCTAGCACACAAGTCGCGCTGCAAGTCGGATCACCGCAATCCAACTTCTGGTGCGGCTTCTATTCAAATCAATGGGCTCCCATAGGGAACCATTGATTTGGAATAGAGGCAGAAAACGCCGCAAAAAGCTGGCGTGAAAAAACGTCCATTGACGTCAATGCAAAACGTCAGTTTTTTTCCCTGACGTCAGGCCTGGCGTTTTGCTTATTTTTCTGCAAACGCCCGTGTGTATGAGGCCTAAATGTTAGGCTTACAGTCTACCATAAAATATCATACATGATTTTTCTTGGCACAGATAGGGCTTTTGTATTACAGGAAATTTGGGAGCTGGGGCTGATCCCACTGACAATCCACAATGTTTAAAAATGGCCCCTAGGGCTCAAATGGTAAACTCTGACTAGTTATGGAATGCTGCCTAAACTTCCAATTTTGTGCAAATAAACAATGGTAAACAATAATATTTCATCAGTCTCCTAAAAATGAACTTGGTCTATCATGTTCCAGGAGAATCAAACTCTTAAAAGAGGAAGAGTCTTCCGTATACCGAGGTGCTGTTTGCAAAGAAGAACATTGCATGGGGCAAATCTCAGATTTAATTCAACCTCTTCATTAACACCTAATGAACAAAATAAAGCTTTTAAAACTTAACCAATTCAGCCCCGGAAGGATTTCCCACTTTAGGACCAGAGCACTTTTTGCGATTCAGCACTGCGTCGCTTTAACTGACAATTGCGCGGTCGTGCGACGTTGTACCCACAAATAGAGCTTTCTTTTGGTGATATTTGATCACCTCTGTGTCATTTATGATCGCCGCTATAAACAAAAGAAGAGCGACAATTTTGCAAAAAAATCCAAATGTATTACTTTTTGATAAAATACAAATCCAAAAAAAAATATATAAAAAAATATTTTTTTCCATCGGTTTTGGCCGATATATATTCTTCCTCATATTTTTGGTAAAAAAAAAAACACAATCGGCGTTTGATTGGTTTGGGCAAAAGTTGCCGCGTTTACGGACGATGAGAACTCATTTCTGGGGTTTTTTTTTTTATATATACATTTTACTAGTAATGGCGGCGATCTGCGATTTTTATCGGTACTGCGATATTGCAGCGGACATGTCGGACCATTTTGACACTTTTTTGGGACCGTTGGCATTTATACAGCGATCAGTGCTATAAAAATGCACTGATTACTGTGTAAATGCCATTGGCAGTGAAGGGGTTAACCTGCAGGGGGCGCTCTAAGGGTTAACTGTGTTCCCTGGGCGTGTTCTAACTGTGGGCTGCCCTGGCTGGGGAAAGGGGATGATCACGGCTTCCATATGCAGGAAGCCTGTGATCACCGTCCTTCCCCCTCTAACAGAACGGAGATCCGTGTTTACTTACACGGACCTCCATTCTTTCACTGCGGGGGGCCATCTTGGGTATCCGGCAGCAATTGAGTCCGCCCTACCGGCTCCCCCCGCACACAGTGAGCGCGCGCGTGCGTTCACAGCACTAGCTTTCACAGCCGCTGTCGTATGACGAGCCACTCTGTCGCCGTCAGACTGCGGTCGGTAAGTGGTTAAAGTAGAAGTCCGGGCTAGAACTAACTAAGCTTAACCACTTCAGCCCCGGAAGGATTTCCCCCTTTAGGACCAGAGCCCTTTTTGCGATTCGGCACTGCATCACTTTAACTGACAATTGCGCGGTCGTGCGACGTTGTACCCAAATTAAATTTGCGTCCTTTTTTTCCCACAAATAGAGCTTTCTTTTGGTGGTATTTGATCACCGCTGCGTCATTTCTGATCGCCGCTATAAACAAAAGAAGAGCGACAATTGTGCAAAAAAAACCAAATTTCTTACTTTTTGCTAAAATACAAATCCCAAAAAAATATAAAAAAACATTTTTTTCATCGGTTTTGGCCGATTTATATTCTTCCTCATATTCGTGATTAAAAAAATCGCAATCGCCGTTTATTGATTGGTTTGCGCAAAAGTGGTTGCGTTTACAGATGATGAGAATTCATTTCTGGGGTTTTTATTTATTTATTTTTTTTACTAGTAATGGCGGCGATCTGCATTTTTTAGCGGTACTGCGATATTGCAACGGACATGACGGAACATTTTGACACTTTTTTGGGACCATTGGCATTTATACAGCGATCAGTGCTATAAAAATGCACTGATTACTGTGTAAATGCCATTGGCAGTGAAGGGGTTAACCTGCAGGGGGCGCTGTAAGGGTTAACTGTGTTCCCTGGGCGTGTTCTAACTGTATGGGGGCTGCCCTAACAGGGGAAGGGAAGTGATCACAGTTTCCACGTAGAGGAAGGCTGTGATCACAGCCCTTCCCCCCTCACAGAACAATGTAAACACGGACCTCCGTTCTTTCACTCCGGGGTGGGGCATCGCGGGTGGCTGGCGGAGATCGAATCCGCCCACCTGCTCCCTGGTCCTCCCCGGACACAGTGAGCGTGCGGGCGTGCCTCCGGCGGCGCGCGCGTGCTCACTGTGCGCGATCTCGCAGCCGCCGTCATATGACGGCAATTTGCGCAGAGGAACCACTCTGTCGCTGTCAATTGCCGACCAGCGGTCGGCAAGCGGTTAAAACTGCTCCCACCCACCTTCTAACACCTACATTGTGTGCACAATTATTAGGCAAGTGAGTATTTTGACTAGATCATCATTTTTATGCATATTGTCCAACACCAAGCTGTACAGACTTGACTGCTTATTGGATTTAAGCATATCAGGTGATGTGTAATGAAGGAGGATGTGGCCTAAGATCAGACACCCTATATCAAGGTGTGCATAATTATTAGGCAGCTTTCCTCAGGCAAAATGGGCCAGAAAAGAGACTTAACTGACTCTGAAAAGTCAAAAATTGTAAAAAGTCTTTCAGAGGGAGGCAGTACTCTTGAAATTGCTAAGATAATGGGGCGTGATCACAGAACCATCAATCGTTTTGTTGCAAATAATCAACAGGGTCGCAAGCTTTAAAAGCTAAAAGTAAAATGTAAAAGTCTTGCTGGGATAGATATACAGTGCATTCCTAAAGCATTTAGACCCCCTTCACTTTTTTCAATTTTGTTATGTTGCAGCCTGATACTACAGTTTAAATTCATCTTTTTCTCATTCATCTACACTCAGTACTTCAAAATGACAAAGTAAAAACAGAATTTTAGAAATGTCTATAGGACTTTTACAGACTTGTCCTCAAGGCACTCCTGTGTTGTCTAGGCTGTGTGATTAGGATCGTTGTCATTTTGGAAGATGAACCCTTGGCCCGGGTCCTAAGCGCTGTGGAACAGGTTTTCATTGAGGATATCTCTGTACTTTAGCTTAACCCTCAACCATGACCAGTCTACCAATCCCTGCTATTGAAAAACATTCCCATACCACGATGCTGCCACCACCATGCTTCAATGTTGGGATGATATTGGGCAGGTGATGAGCGGGGTCTGGTTTCCTCCAGACATAACATTAAGAATTGAGGCCAAACAGTTCAATCTTGGTTTCATCAGACCAGAGAATCTTGTTCCTCACAGTCTTTCATGTGCTTTTTTGAAAACTCCAAGCAGGCTGTTATGCTGCACTGAGGAGACACTTCCATCTAGCCAATCTGCCATAAAGCCCAGATTGGTGGAGGGCTGCACTGATGGATGTCCTTCTGGAACTTTGTGACATCTCCACAAATCTCCTTCTCTGGAGCTCAGTCAGAGTAACCATTGGGTTCTTGGTCACCTCTCTAAGGCCCTTCTCCCCTGATTGTTCAGTTTGGCCTGGCGACCAGCGCTTGGAAGAATCCTGGTTGTGCCAAACGTCTTTCATTTGTGAATTATGGAGGCCACTGTGCTCTTGGGAACCAGCATCAGTTTTTTGTAGCTTTCCCCAGATTTGTGCCTTGCAATCATGGGCGTCCGCAGAAATTTTTTCAGGGGAGGGCATAATTTTAAGGTCATCCATGCTCTGCCCCTTTTTGACAATGTCATTATTACATTATCACGGTCAGAGACTGCAGACATAGTACAGGAGATGGTCAGAGACTGCAGACATAGCACAGGAGATGGTCAGAGACTGCAAACATGATACAGGAGATGGTCAGAGACTATGGACATAGTACAGGATACGGTCAGAGACTGCGGACATGGTACAGGAAACAGTCAGAGACCGTGGACATGGTACAGGAGATGGTCAGAGATTGCGGACATGGCCCAAGAGACTGTCAGAAACTGCATACATGGCTCAAGAGGATAACGACCTACTGGGGAACCCCCGATCCAATCCCTGATGCCAGGGGGGGCAATTGCCCCCCCTTGCCCCTACCTGCGGGCGCCCATGCTTGCAATAATTCTGTCTCTGAGCTCTGCCAGCAGTTTCTTTGACCTCATGGCTTTTTCCCCAATACGGTGTGCATTGTCAACTGTGAGGTCTTTTATAGAGAGGTGTGTGTCTTTCCATATCATGTCCAATCAATTTAATTTACCACAGGTGGACTTCAATCAAGGTGTAGAAATATCTCAGCAATGATCAAGACAATTGGGAGGCACCTGAGGTAAATTTAAAGTGTTGTTGCAAAGGGTCCATGGGCGTCCGCAGGTAGGGGCAAGGGGGGGCAATTCCCCCCCCCCGAAATCAGGCATCAGATCAGGGGTTCCCCACTAGGTCCTTATCCTCTTGAGCCATGTATGCAGTTTCTGACAGTCTCCTGTACCATGTCCGCAGTCTCTGACTGTCTCCTGTGCTATGTATTCAGTCTCTGACTGTCTCCTGTTCCATGTCCACAGTCTCTGACCGTATCCTGTACTATGTCTGCAGTCTCTGACCATCTCCTGTACTATGTCCGCAGTCTGACCGTCTCCTGTACCATGTCTGCAGTCTCCGACTGTCTCCTGTACCATGTCTGCAGTTTCTGACCATCTCCTGTATCATATCCGCAGTCTCTGACTGTCTCCTGTATCACGTCTGCAATCTTTGACCATCTCCTGGATCATGTCTGCAGTCTCTGACCATCTCCTGTATCACGTCTGCAGTCTCTGACCATCTCCTGGATCATGTCTGCAGTCTCTGACCATCTCCTGGATCATGTCTGCTGTCTCTGACCATCTTCTTTACTACATCTGCAGTCTCTGACCGTGATAATGTAATTATTACATTGTCAAAAAGGGGCAGAGCATGGATGACCTTCAAATTATGCCCCCCCCCCCCTGGAAAAAGTTCTGCGGACGCCCATGAAACGGTCTGAATACTTATGTGATATTTTCGTTTTTCCTTTTTAATAAATAGACATTTCTAAAATTCTGTTTTAGTTTTGTCATTATGGGCCACTGAGTCTAGATTAATAACAAAAATAAATTTAAACAACTGTGGTATCAGGCTGCAACATAACAACTATCAAAAAGTGAAGTGGGTCTAAATACTTTATGAATGCACGTATGCAAAGAGGAGGGGTACCTCTCCCAGAGAAAATGCTGCACCTTTCTCTTTTCAGTATATAGAACATAAGATCTGAAGGGGAGAATCAACCAGCTGAACCTTTGGACCTCGTCAACAGAAATCATGTGACCAAATATTACCAGCAGAATCTGAATGACAACAGCAGAAACCAATGGTTCCCACTGCTGCCGAGCCTCCTGTAAGAGACGGGCACAGCTCTGGATCGAGATCGGGCTCGGGTAAGTATTTAGGGGAGGCTGGGGGAGGGGAGCTGACATTAAAGGTTTTTTACCTTAATGCAGTGAATGCATTTACATACAGACAAAAAAAAAACACTTGAGTAGTCCACCGAGCCTTCCCATTATTTTTTAGTTTTCTCTTAACTACTTGCTGACCACCCTATAGCAGTTTTACTGCTACAGCGTGGCAGCTGGGTCATGTACAGTATCTCACAGAAGTGGGTACACCCCTCACATTTTTGTAAATATTTTATTCTATATTTTCATGTGACAACACTGAAGAAATGACACTTTGCTACAATGTAAAGTAGTGAGTGTACAGCTTGTATAACAGTGTAAATTTGTTGTTCCCTCAAAATAACTCAACACACAGCCATTAATGTCTAAACCGCTGGCAACAAAAATGAGTACACCCCTAAGTGAAAATGTCCAAATTGGGCCCAAAGTGTCAATATTTTGTGTGGCCACCATTATTTTCCATCACTACCTTAACCTTCTTGGGCATGGAGTTCACCAAAGCTTCACAGGTTGCCACTGGAGTCCTCTTCCACTCCTCCATGACGACATCACAGAGCTGGTGGATGTTAGAGACCTTGTGCTCCTCCATCTTCCGTTTGAGGATGCCCCACAGATGCTCAATAGGGTTTAGGTCTGGAGACATGCTGACCCAAATAAGTTTATCTTGGTCTCATCAGACCACAGGACATGGTTCCAGTAATCCAAGTCCTTAGTCTGCTTGTCTTCAGCAAACTGTTTGCAGGCTTTCTTTTGCATCATCTTTAGACGAGACATCCTTTTGGGATGACAGCCATGCAGACCAATTTGATGCAGTGTGCGGCGTATGGTCTGAGCACTGACAGGCTGATCACCCCACCCCTTCAAGCTCTACAGCAATGCTCGTTGCACTCATATATCTCTTTCCCCAAGACAGCCTCTGGATATGATGCTGAGCACGTGCTCTCAACTTCTTTGGTTGACCATGGAGAGGCCTGTTCTGAGTGGTACCTGTCCTGTTAAACCACTGTATGGTCTTGGCCACCATGCTGCAGCTAAGTTTCAGGGTCTTGGCAATCTTCTTATTGCCTAGGCCATCTTTATGTAGAGCAACAATTCTTTTTTTCAGGTCCTCAGAGAGTTCTTTGCCATGATGTGCCATGTTGAACTTCCAGTGACCAGTAGGAGGGAGTAGAGCGATAACACCAAATTTAACACACCTGCTCCCCATTCAGGCCGGAGACCTTGTAACACTAATGATTCATATGGCACCGGGGAGGGAAAATGGCTAATTGGGCTCAATTTGGGCATTTTCACATGAGGGGTGTACTCACTTTTGTTTCCAGCAGTTTAGACATTAATGGCTGTGTGTTGAGTTATATTGAGGGGACAGCAAATTTACACTGTTATACAAGTTGTACACTCACTACTTTACATTGTAGCAAAGTGTCATTTCTTCAGTGTTGTCACATGAAAAAATATAATAAAATATTCACAAAAATGTGAGGGGTGTACTCACTTTTGTGAGATACTGTATATATACATGATCCTGCACTTCTGCCTGAAGGGGGTGCGAGCTTCTGCTGTGATTATTCACAAAAGAAGCCAATCTGCGTTACCGGACACTCGATGATGCCGGCACCTGCCGATCATCGGGCAGAGCCTCAGAACGAAGCTCTGCCTGTGTAAACAAGTCAGGGTTCCATTCTGATGGGGGGGGGGGATGGATTCTGTGTTCTGCAGGGACTCAAATCCATCTCTTCACTTATTAAAAGCAGCACACACAGTAAACACAAACACTGGCTAGGCACACAGTTAACCCTTTGGTTAATTACCCCTTCCCAGCCAGTGTCATTAGTACAGTGACAGTGCATATTTTTATCACTGATCACTGTATTAGAATCACTGGTTCCCAAAAACATGTCAAAAGTGTCAGTTAGTGTCCGATTGTCCACTGCAATATCACAGTCCCCACCACCATCACCCAAGTGCTGCCAGCTTCCCTTCTCCCCTCTCCTGCCACCTGCTGGTGGGAGGGGACATTTCAAGATGGAGTGCAGGGGAAGGGGCCGGTAAATATGTAATTTACTGGCCTCTTCCTTTTCTAAATGAACCCAGTGAGTGATCGGTACTGTTCATTTATAACTGAAGCATAATAAACACAGTTTACTATGCTTCCATTTATGAATGAACAGGAAGTCACTCAGCACAGAGCACTTCCCATTCATTCACTGTCCAGTAGACATGTGCACCACAGAAAAATTAGTTTAGTTCCGTTTTCATTTCGTTGTTTTTTTTTCCTTTCGTTTATCAGATCCTTCGTTATGATCAGCATTTGTTAGTTCGGATGCATTCGTATTTGTTCCGTTCCATTCGTTTAGATGCAGCATTCGTTACTTCGGATAATTCGTGACTTCGGATGCATTCGTATACGTCAAGTTCACTAACAGTTACTTTAGCCAAATTTGAAAGGAAATTCCAATAAAAGTGTAAATCTAATCTATCCCAAATTAGCTGCCATGGCGCAGACCTGAATAAAATAATTACTGACTTCAGCTATTTTACCTATAATTTAATAGTTTATAATAAATAATAATATTAAAGTGGTTGTCAAGTCATGACAACCACTTTAACCTACAGGTAAGCCTGCAAGGTTTAGGAGATATACACTGTAAAGGCATGTGCCGACGTCATCGTGTGCAGTAAATGATGCATGTGCGGGAGTGACGTCAACGCGGCTCCTGCCAATCACAGCGCTGGAGTCAAACGGAAACAACGGAGATAGCATGTTGCCGGTCACGGCGGTGCTCGAGGATCGCTGCTACAGCATCGATCTAAGGTAAGCATTTCATAATGAGCTAGTATGCGATGCATACTAGCTCATTATGCCTTTCTCTTGCAGGTTTTTTTTTTTTTTTTTATAGACTTGACAACCATCTTAAAAACTATAATAATAGTTAATAATAGTTAATAATTTATTTATAAAGGTTTTCACACGCACGGACCGTTCTGAAAAACTGACAGGCGGACCTGAACGGACACGCCATTGTCCTTTATGGAGTGACGGATGTCAGCGGTGACATGTCCGCCGATATCCGATCCGCTCGGATACGCTAAATACAGACGGATGGAAACCCTATTTTCCATCCTTCTGGCAGATTATAGAAAATCCGAAAAACAAAATTATCCGAATGCAATCTGCTGGTCCTGGGGTCTGGCTGCTGGTCCTGGTGGCTGGCTGCTGGTCCTGGTGGCTGGCTGCTGGTCCTGGGGTCTGGCTACTGGTCCTGGGTGCTGGCTACAGGTCCAAGGGGCTGGCTACTGGTCCTGGGGGCTGGCTACTGGTCCTGGGGGCTGGCTTCTGGTCCTGGCTATTGGTCCTGGGGTCTGGCTGATGGTCCTGGGGTCTGGATGCTGGTCCTGGGGGCTGACTACTGATTCTAGGGGGCTGGCTACTGGTTCTGGGGGCTGGCTTTTGGTTTTGGGGTCTGGCTACTGGTCCTGGGGTCTGGCTACTGGTTCTGGGTGCTGGCTACAGGTCCTGGGGCTTGCTGCTGGTCCTGAGGGCTGGCTACTGGTCCTGGGGGCTGGCTGCTGGTCCTGGCTACTGGTCCTGGGGTCTGGCTGCTGGTCCTGGGGCCTGGCTGCTGGTCCTGGAGGCTGGGTACTGGTTCTGGGGGCTGGCTACTGGTTCTGGGGGCTGGCTA
>BLSH010068643.1:116746-127529 GCA_018402905.1 Glandirana rugosa
ATCGGTCGGGGGTCTTGGTCATCGGTCGGGGGTCTTGGTCATGGGTCGGAGGTCCTGGTCGTCGGTCTGGGGGCTGGCTACTGGTTCTGGGGGCTGGCTACTGGTGTCCTGGCTACTGGTCCTGGGGCTGACTACTGGTCCTGGGGGCTGGCTGCTGGGGGCTGCCTGCTGGTCCTGGGGTCTGGCTACTGGTCCTGGAGTCTGGCTGCTGGTCCTGGGGTCTGGCTGCTGGTACTGGGATTTGGCTGCTGGTCCTGGGATTTGGCTGCTGGTCCTGGGGGCTGGCTGCTAGTTCTGGGGCCTGGCTGCTGGTCCTGGGGCCTGGCTGCTGGTCCTGGGGTCTGGCTACTGGACCTAGGGGCTGGCTTCTGGTCCTGGGGGGCTGGCTACTGGTCTTGGGGGCTGGATACTGGTCTTGGGGGCAAGATACTGGTCTTGGGGGTTGGCTATTGGTCCTGGGGCTGGCTACTGGGCCTGGGGTCAGTGAGCGATCCCAGTCAGAGGAATCCCTCAAAAAGAAGAGAGAGAGAAGACAGAGCGTCACGATCTGCAAGCTGTAGCAATAAAACAAGAACAAACCTTTCCCCAGCTGAGCAGACTCTTTCTTTATTTTCGAGTGCCATCGCATAGTAGGCCAGGACTACATGTACTTGTCGCACATGACAGAATATTACTACTGTACGTGGCGGCACCCAAAAATGAAGGGAGAGTCCGCTCGGCTGGGGAAAGTTTAGTGCTACATCTTGCAGATCGCGGTGCTCTGTCTTCTCTCTGCCTCCGCCCACCCCCCTTCTTTCCCTGCTAAACAGCAGCCAAAGCAGCCTGGGGACAGCTATATGGACGGTCCCCCCTGATGCCGCCCCCCCCCTCCTCCAGAGAATTGTAGCGCCCGGGGCATCCCCCCTTACGCCCCGCCTTGTACTGGCCCTGACTCCATGGACACTGCGGTTATTATAAAAAAGCTTTATTGAAAAATTAAACACAATACCACCAATTGAACACTCTTGGATTCACCTCCACCAATCTATTAAAAGACAACGTTGTCTGACAAGGGGGATCGCAGCTGCTCACACATCTCATTTATACACACAGACACTCAGTTGAATGGATGGATTGGTGACCAATCACTGGTCTACCTACGTTAATTAACTAAATACAGTCCTTGTGTCCTCCAATTCGGTGTATATCTGTATGCTGGATGTTAGTTGGCATGCTTCATTTATTTCATAACCAAGGACCTTGCGATGGGATTGTAGCCTTAGGTCCTAAAGTGCAATGCTCGTGCAGGGGGAGAAAAGAAACCAGGTACTAGCAGGTGTGGTAAAGTGGCACACCTTGTGGTGCAGCTGTACCATTCAGTCCTTACCCACCTAGTAACTCAGGGTAGGCTGAGTAGTGCAGTGAGAATATAGGGAAGGAGTCACTCTCATCTTCTATTGGAGCCGTATATGCGGTCATTTTGGAATGGCTACAGTGAAGTTGCCAAGGGGGGATAAAGAATACTTTCACCACCTTCGTTGCACAGCCATCCTCCTGTTCATTGATGCCATCAAGGTGAGACCGCTCTCCTTCCTGTGCTGATAGTCCCGTACCGCTCCATCACTCAGCTCCATATCTCCTCGGGAACCTCACACCAAACTTCCCTCCATGCACTTCTACCAGTCAGCTGCGTTTCCCAAACTACGTCACGTGGATACATCTACTCATGTATGGACTTCTGCCACCTCTCTAATATAAAGGAGCCTACAATTAATTAGTATCCATTATTACTGGCCTCATAAAAAAATCCTCCATACTAGGCAAGATGGGATCCATTACATTACGTCCTACGTCACGTGGATACAGCTACTCATGTATGGACTTCTGCCATCTTTCTAGAGAACCCCTTCCTGGATCCATTACTTCCACTCGTGTATGAACTCTTATTACCTCCTTGATAAAATTCATTCAGACTTGGAAACTCTGGATCCATTACACCTACTCACATATAGACTTCTGCCACTTTTTTAAGAAAAACGGACCAAAAAAGTTCTATTATCCATTATTATTGCACTTATGCAAAACATTTCAATACTTGGCAACTGTGGATCCATTTCATCACTCACGTATGAACTTCTGTTACCTCTCTAAGGGACATTGACTTCCTGGGTATATTACACTCACTCCTATGAACTATTATCACTGACCTGATAAAAAGGGACTCAAAATTAACTATTAACCATTATTACTGAATTTACTGCACTCATGCAAGATTCCTCCAGACTTGGCAACCAGTATTGCCCACATATGAACTTCTGCCACCTTTTTAAGGGACCTGGAAGACCCCTTAGCGCCGGTTCACACCTAGGCGATCCGACTTTGCTAGCACAACTTCAAGGTGACTTCAGCACAACTTTTGGCGACTTGCAACGCGACCTGAAGCGACCTCCATGCCAGGCGACTTTGCCTGTGGCCAATCAGAGAAGAGATGGAGGGGGGTTGCCTTAAAAAATTATTTTATTTTTACCATAAAGTCGCTTCAATATAGATGGTGGATCCGACTTGGAGGCGACTTCCATTGAATTCTATGGGCACAAGTCGGATAGAAGTCGCCTTGAAGTAGTACAGGAACCTTTACTGAAGTCGCCTTGAGGTCGGAGCGACTTGAGTAGCGCATATTAAGACGGCTCCCATTCATTTCAATTGGATTTCTCATGTCAAGTGACTTGAAACGACTTGGGGTGACACAAGTCGCCTGCACAAGTCGCCTAGGTGTGAACTGGCCCTTACTGGATTGATTACACACACTCGTGTGAACTGTCTCAACCTCCTGATACATTTCCACCATTCCTAAAAACCCTGGATCCATTCCACCTACCCACGTGTAGACTTCTGCCCCCTGACCTGATTCAAAGTTAATTATCACTTCACTCATGCAAACTTCCTCCAGACTTGGCAGCCCTTTATCTACCCACGTATTCTCCATTATTATTGCACTCGTTGTCTCTATGCTTGACAACTCTGGATCCATTACGACCATTCATGTATGAACACCTGCTACACCTCTAATAAAACCTTTTTAACCACTTCAATACCGAGCCTGTTTTTTTTGGGTTCGGTGTTTACAAGTTAAAATCATTTTTTTTTGCTATAAAATTACTTAGAACCCACAAACACTATATATATTTTTTTCTAACACCCTAGAGAATAAACTGTCGGTCATTGCAAAATTTTATGTCACACTGTATTTGCGCAGCGGTCTTCCAATCGTGCTTTTTTTAAATAAATTCATTTTTTTTTAGTTAAAAAATAAGAAAACAGTAAAGTTAGACCAATTTTTTTCCATAATGTGAAAGATAATGTAAACGCCGAGTAAAATGATACCCAGCATGTCATGCTTCAAAATTGCGTCCACTCGCGGAATGGCGACAAACTTTGCAGCTTAAAAATCTCCATTGGCGACGTTTAAAAAATTCTACAGGTTAGCATTTTTGAGTTACAGAGGAGGTCTAGGGCTAGAATTGTTGCTCTCACTCTAACGATCGTGGCGATACCTCGCATGTGTGGTTTGCACACCGTTTTCATATGTGGGCGGGACTTACGTATGCGTTCACTTCTGCGTGCAGCTCGAGGGGACGGGGCGCTTTAAATTTTTATTTTTTAATTATTTATTTTACTTTTTATTTTTACACTGTTCTTTTTAAAAAAAAATTGATCACTTTTATTCCTATTACAAGAAATGTAAACATTCCTTGTAATAGAAAAAAGCATGCCAGGGCCTCCTAAATATGAGATCCGGGGTCAAAAAGACCTCACATCTCATATTTGCAGTAAAGAAAAGAAAAAAAAATATTTGGAAAAAATGACAGCCCAAAAAAAAAAATGGGCCCTTTAAGACCGTTGGGCGGGCGTGACTTCTGACTTAATTTCCGCCCTGCCGTATTATGGCTTCAGCCGCTCACTCGGCTCACGGACACTGGGGGGAGAGGATCCGATCATCTCCGCCGCTGCCGGCGGGTCTGGTAAGCGGTGGAGATGACGGTAAAGTGGCGGGAGGGGGGGCACTTCTCCCGCCGCTGATAAAAGTGATCTTGCGGTGAATCCGCCGCCAAGACCACTTTTATCTTTTTCAGAATCGCTGGCTGGAAAAAACCAATATCTGAATGGTGCCTGCAGCTGCGGGCACCATTCAGATATCACTTCTCAAAGGTAGCGGCGTCATATGACATCCGCCTAAAGAGAAGTGGTTAAAGAGGTGTCTCCCTTCCTCACCACAGTTGACAAGCCTCCTCTGTTCTGCAGGACAGGTCCCCCTTACTTTTCTAGCTGCTCCACCAAGCAGTCAGTAAGCACACACACAGCACAGATATTATTTCCTATCACAGGAAAGCGCCCAGAACAGTCCATTTTTTCTTCCTCTCTTGTCCCATTTCTTTCTCCTGGTAGATTTGGTAGATTTCAGGAGGGGACACATTTGCTTCCCCCCCTCCTGCATGCCTGGATAAAGGCCTGGTGTGGATTTTGAGGGGGACCTCGCAAAAACAATTGCTTACTATAGCCCCCCCCAAAAAAAATCCATACCACAGCTTGGCTGGCCAGAAAAGGGAGGGGCAAAGAGTGTCCACTCCCCCTTCCCTTCCCTGCTGAGCCGTACCCAGATACATGCTCTCAACAATAGGAGGGGTACCTTGCCAGGGCCCCCCATATTTTATTGAGACAAGGGCCTCATCACCACGCCCCTTACTGGCCTCATAAAAAAATCCCCCATACTAGGCAAGATGGGATCCATTACGTTACGTCCTACGTCACGTGGATACAGCTACTCATGTATGGACTTCTGCCACCTCTCTAATATAAAGGAGCCTATAATTAATTATTACTGGCCTCATAAAAAAATCCCCCATACTAGGCAAGATGGGATCCATTACGTTACGTCCTACGTCACGTGGATACAGCTACTCATGTATGGACTTCTGCCACCTCTCTAATATAAAGGAGCCTACAATTAATTATTACTGGCCTCATAAAAAAATCCCCCATACTAGGCAAGATGGGATCCATTACGTTACGTCCTACGTCACGTGGATACAGCTACTCATGTATGGACTTCTGCCATCAGTCTAGAGAACCCCTTCCTGGATCCATTACTTCCACTCGTGTATGAACTCTTATTACCTCCTTGATAAAATTCATTCAGAACAGTCCATTTTTTCTTCCTCTCTTGTCCCATTTCTTTCTCCTGGTAGATTTGCTTCCCCCCCTCCTGCATGCCTGGATAAAGGCCTGGTGTGGATTTTGAGGGGGACCTCGCAAAAACAATTGCTTACTATAGCCCCCCCCAAAAAAAATCCATACCACAGCTTGGCTGGCCAGAAAAGGGAGGGGCAAAGAGTGTCCACTCCCCCTTCCCTTCCCTGCTGAGCCGTACCCAGATACATGCTCTCAACAATAGGAGGGGTACCTTGCCAGGGCCCCCCATATTTTATTGAGACAAGGGCCTCATCACCACGCCCCTGGCCTGGTGGATTTAGAAGTCTATGCAGAGTTGAAAACTTATTGGTATGTAGAAGCTCCCTTTAAGGTAAGGGGACCCCCAGATATCTGGTCCTCTCCCTTGTGTCTTGTGTAGTACCCCTTGTTATTCATTCATAAAGAATAATGAACCTAAGCATTGTCCTCTGATGTACCCTCAATTGTCAATCACATTGTTCAATGATAAAGCTCCATGGCAATCAAAATGAGTGATGCAACAACGACCCTCTTCCACAAATGACAGCTTCCCAGTCGGCAACTGAATGTCAAAAAACTGTCTGGGGATGCTGGCTGATGTCATTGTCCATACATGGTCATCATATTGTTGACAAACTGAAGCTGGTGGGGAAGGATCTGTCATTTAGCAGCAATATTGTTAATATAATATAACTTTTGCTGGAGTATAGGGTACATGTGTGTCACTACATATGTTTTAAGGCATCCATCAAGCATGTTATTTAAAGGAATTGTGTATCTTTAATGTTGCCCTTCAAACCTCATTAAAAAGATCCTTTCCCCGCTGAACGTATTCTTTTAAAATTTGTTTTGAGTTGGTACATGTCCTCCATGGCAGTGCCCAGCCACCCTCCTTTGTCCACTAAGCAGCATGGTGGTGGGAGTGTCATGGTCTGGGGCTGCATGAGTGCTGGGGAGCTACAGTTCATTGAGGGAACCATGAATGCCAACATGTACTATGACATACTGAAGCAGGGCATGATCCCCTCCCTTCGGAGACTGGGCTGCAGGGCAGTATTTTAACATGATAATGACCCTAAACACACCTCCAAGACGACTGCTGCCTTGCTAAAGAAGCTGAGGGTAAAGGTGATGGACTGGCCAAGCATGTCTCCAGACCTAAACCCTACTGAGCATCTGTGGCGCATCCTCAAATGGAGGGTGGAGGGGTGCAAGGTCTCTAACATCCACCAGCTCCGTGATGTCGTCATGGGGGAGGGGAAGAGGACTCCATTGGCAACCTGTGAAGCTCTGGTGAACTCCATGCCCAAGAGGGTTAAGGCAATGCTGGAAAATAATGGTGGCCACACAAAATATTGACACTTTGGGCCCAATTTCAACATTATCACTTAGGGGTGTACTCACTTTTGTTGCCAGCGGTTTAGACATTAATGGCTGTGTGTTGAGTTATTTTGAGGGTGCAGCAAATTTACACTGTTATACAAGCTGTACACTCACTACTTTACATTGTAGCAAAGTGTAATTTCTTCAGTGTTGTCACATGAAAAGATAGAATAAAATATTTACAAACATGTGAGGGGTGTACTCACTTTTGCGGGATACTGTAATTAGTTGGTATTTAATCGGTTCCTGACCGGCTCGTGTGCTTTTACTGCTGCAGAGTGGCAGCGTCCCGCAAATTGCCGTCTATAAACGGCGGCTCACGCATGCGCTGTAGTGGGCAGGGGCCCACCGCCGGCGAGCCGCGATTCCCTATCAGAGAACAAAAACGGGGAACCGCCAATGTAAACCCGGCTCAAAAAAAGGAGAGGGGGAATTATGGGACTTTAAATGAGGCAGATATCAACACAAAGGATAAAAGATGTCAATGTATTTATTGCATCGATTTGATCATGGACTGTCTAGGTATATCGAAGTAGTACATTATTGTATATCCAGATAAGTTTTATACAAAAACCATGGAATAAAATACATCAAACATACACCAATAAAAACATGATATATCAATTTATAACCCATTCATTATCTATGGAATAGACATATGATGAAATTCAGTCCATAATTGAATCTGTAAAGCTGCATCCTAATAGAGGCTCTACGCGTTTCGTGGAATAATATCCTACTCATCAGGAGCGGATGCTGAAGCTATCTGCAAAAGATGAAATAAAAAATCCTAACAATAATCGGTAATGACTGAAAAAAAGAAAGAAAAAGGGAAATATATGAAAAAATTAAAACTTGGATATAATCCAAGAGAAATCGCATGGGATAGCAGGCTCACCTATGCAATCTTGACAACAAAGCGTGACGCTGGTTGGAGGGCTGTGCTATATAGCACCCGCGTTTGGGCTTCCCCATGGGGAGCAGTTTCGAGTGTCAGGGCACGGTTCACACCTCTCTCCCTCCATTGGATCTTCTTTCTCTATCAGGTACACTGTTTGCTTATTCCCATTTCTCTGCACGATTTCTTCACTTTATTACACTCATTCCTCTTTTCTAGAAAACATTAATATTCACCCACCCATCAATTACAGCACTTGGTTTCTCTTCTTTGTTCATCATCACTCATTGCATGCACTCTTTAACTTTCTCCTATTTTCTGGGGACGTTTTTGTCTTCATTTCACTGCTAGCCCTTCACCTATTCACCCAATTCTATTCATCCCACAGACAACATCTGCAGCCAAACACTGGCCCCATTTTCACCATCCACATGACCGGTTCTGCTTCTTGTGGGGATTAGTCCTATGCGCGGGTGTCGTTGGTGCAGTCCTCTATACCTCAGCTCCTGGGATGGACCCATTCGATGACCCTTTTGTTGTCAAGATTGCATAGGTGAGCCTGCTATCCCATGCGATTTCTCTTGGATTATATCCAAGTTTTAATTTTTTCATATATTTCCCTTTTTCTTTCTTTTTTTCAGTCATTACCGATTATTGTTAGGATTTTTTATTTCATCTTTTGCAGATAGCTTCAGCATCCGCTCCTGATGAGTAGGATATTATTCCACGAAACGCGTAGAGCCTCTATTAGGATGCAGCTTTACAGATTCAATTATGGACTGAATTTCATCATATGTCTATTCCATAGATAATGAATGGGTTATAAATTGATATATCATGTTTTTATTGGTGTATGTTTGATGTATTTTATTCCATGGTTTTTGTATAAAACTTATCTGGATATACAATAATCTACTACTTCGATATACCTAGACAGTCCATGATCAAATCGATGCAATAAATACATTGACATCTTTTATCCTTTGTGTTGATATCTGCCTCATTTAAAGTCCCATAATTCCCCCTCTCCTTTTTTTGAACTAAATAGGGATGGAGTTGCACTATTATGTGCTTCTCATCTAAAGTCCCACTTTTCTGAGTTATTAAAAATGTAAACCCGGCGGTTCCCCGCTCTGTCAGGCAGCATGTGAGAGGTCTACTGATCAAGAATGTGAAAAAATAACACTGCGCATCCACAAGAAGAGTAAAGCAGCTGACACCACAATTTCAACAACACTTGTGAATACAAACAATACTGGGAAAGCTTAGTAAAAAGAGTGACTATCCCAGCAGATCCGGGACAGTTGGCAAGTATGATGTAATGTAAGATTATCATGGGGCCCCCATGCACCTGGGGCCCCTGGGCAGTGCCCAAGGGTGCCCTTGCATTAAGACAGCCCTGGCCGCACCTGCTTACTTTCTGCTGATTTCGCTCTTGTTTCATCCCCCTCCCTCTGTACACATCTCTCCTGCCGGCTGGTACAATCTTGCAACGGAGCTTCCCTTGTTTCCGGGTTTTTGATGTACACATCTCCCATCTGGATTGACAAGCGTTGTCCATATATGAGGGGTGCCGATCCATCTCTGGTGCCAAATTTCCATCTGCCAAGGCTGACCCTACATGCTGTTTACCAGCTTACCTCTGGTAAGGGTGTTTAACTATTTAAGGTGGTGGATACACTTTTGCGTGGTGGAACACTTTGAAGCACTGAACACTTTCCCATTTTTTTAAACTATTTTAAAACTATTTTTTGTCACATCACCATTATGAATAACTCACCTTTTCTGGTTACCGGATTTCTGGAAAAACTATTCTAAGGACACTATTATTCCTCCTGGGTGGCTCCCGGGTCTTAAACTTTGTTATATATTTATTTTTAGCAATGCACATTTTATATTGTAGAGGTCTACTGATTGCTGTCACTGGGATCAGTTAGATCTCTGGTGCCCCTGGCAGCCCAGCCCCCTCACAGTTAGAACACGCCTAGGGAACACAGTTAACCCCTAAATCTCCACTTGCAGGTTAATCCCTTCACTACCAAAGACATTTATACAGTAATCAGTGGATATATGAATTTCTGATCGCTGTATAAATGTAATTGGTCCCAAAAAAGTGTCAAAAATGTCTGAAATGTCGACCGCCATATAACAGTCCCGATAAAAATCGCAGATCTCCACCATTACTAGTAAAAAAAAAAAAAAAAATAGTAAAAACGCCAGAAATTAATTCTCATGGTTTGTAAACGCGGCAACTTTTGTGCAAACCAATTAATAAACGCAGATTGCGATTTTTTTTTTTTTAACCAAAAATATGAGGAAGAATATAAATCAGCCAAAACCGATGAATTAATTTGTTTTTTTTTTTATATGTTTTTGGATATGTATTTTAGCAAAAAGTAAGAAACATTGTTATTTTTGCAAAATTGTCACTATTTGTTGTTTATAGCGGCGATCAGAAATGACGCAGAGGTGATCAAATACCACCAAAAGAAAGCTCTATTTGTGGGGAAAAAAGGCCGCAAATTTTGTTTCGGTACAATGTCGCACGACCGCGCAATTGTCAGTTAAAGCGAAACAGTGCCGAATCTCAAAAAGTGCTCTGGTCCTAACGTGGGAAATCCTTCCGGTCCGTAACCACTTCAGCGCCGGAAGGATTTCCCAGGTTAGGACCAGAGCACTTTTTGTGATTCGGCACTGAGTTGCTTTAACTGACAATGTCGCGGTCGTGCGACGTTGTACCAAAACGAAATTTGCGTCCTTTTTTTCCCACAAATAGAGCTTTCTTTTGGTGGAATTTGATCACCTCTGCATCATTTCTGATCACCGCTATAAACAAAAGAAGAGCGACAATTTTGCAAAAAAAAAACAAATTTCTTACCTTTTGCTAAAATCCAAATAAAAAAAATATATAAAAAAAAACATTTTTTTTCATCGGTTTTGGCCGATTTATATTCTTCCTCATATTTTTGGTAAAAAAAAATTGCAATCGGTGTTTATTGATTGGTTTTCGCGAAAGTGGCCGCGTTTACGGATGATGAGAATTAATTTCTGGGGGTTTTATTTATATATATATATTTTTTTTTGCTAGTAATGACGGCGATCTGCAATTTTTACCGGGACTGCGATATTGCAGCGGACATGTTGGACATTTTTGACACTTTTTTGGGACCAATGACATTTATACAGCAATCAGAAATTTAAATGTCCACTGATTACTGTATAAATGTCATTGGCAGTGAAGGGGTTAACCTGCAGGGGGAGATCTAGGGGTTAACTATGTTCCCTGGGTGTTTT
>BLSH010068643.1:139426-150772 GCA_018402905.1 Glandirana rugosa
AGGCCAGATTTACAAATAAGACGTGTTCCATGTCTGTCCAGAACACCCTAGGTACGGACCAAGTAAAATTATTTCCAATCGAACAGGTGCAACCGACACCTGTCCGCCGACGCGAACCCCCATTCAACTTCTGGGTCTCCAAATTGGCCACATGGCCTGAGCTTGCCCTTTATGCCTTGGAGGTGCTGGCCTGCCCAGCCAGTGTATTGTCTGAACGTGTGTTTAGCATGGCAGGGGGCGTTATCACAGACAAGCGCAGCCGCCTGTCCACAGCCAACGTGGACAAGCTAACCTTTATTAAAATGAACCAGGCATGGATCCCACAAGACCTGTCTGTACCTTGTGCAGAATAAACATTTAGACCGGACTCACACAGCCATTCGTATACTTGTTTTTTTTAATAGGCCTCAATATTTTGGGGGCTACCCCAATTATAAACAAACAAAAAAATAAAACAGTGTTGGCTACCTCCTCCTCCTCGACCACCGCCACTTCCACCTACACTGCCACAGTCACAGCCTAGTCAACCTCTAGGCTCCTACTCCACATCCACCCCCCCTTCCCATTTTTTTTTATTTGATTTTAATTTATTTTCCCTATCCCCATTTTTTTGTAGGGCACTTGCCCTACTCTTACCCCCATTTTACTTCCTTTTGCAGCCCTCTAGCACTTGCCAGGACTTTGTTACAGCCATTTTTGTGCCTAAAAGTTCGGGTCCCCATTGACTTCAATGGGGTTCGGGGTCCGGGATAAAGTTCAGGCAACGTTCGGTGCCGAACCCGGACTTTTTCCCAAAAGTTTGTTCGAACCCTCTGAACCTGAACGTCCAGGTGTTCGCTCAACTCTACTCATCATGCTTCCTTTCCCAACTAGTGGTATTCCTGCGCCCCCCCAGGGGGGTAAGTAGTTCACACCGCAACACTTTTCATATCCCCCTAATGAGCAGGAAGGCATCCTACATCCTGCTCTTGGGGACCTCCCCAAAGGCTATTATATCCCCCTAGTGAGCACAGATCTATGTGCAGGAGGCCCACGTTAGGGGACCTCCTCAAAGGCTTTTATTTCTTCTGAGTGAGCATGGATGGTTATTAGGAGGACATGCGCCTCTTGGGGGGCCCTTCCCAAAGGCCATTATCTCCCCCTAGTGAGCAAGGATGATTGTTAGGAGTGCATCCTGCATCTTACTCTTGGGAACCTCCTTAAAGACTTTTATATCCACCTAGTAAACAAAGATTGTCAGGAGGCCATCCTACATTACATCCTACTCTTGAAGATCTCTCAAAGGCTTTTATGTCCCCCCAGTGATGAATATTAGGAGGACATCCTACTCATGGGGCCCTTCCCAACGGCCATTATTTCCCCCTAGTGAGCAAGGATGATTGTTAGGAGTGCATTCTGCATCTTAAGCCTCGTACACACGGGACGACGATTGCACGTACGACCGTGTTGAATCGTATGTTGGCTGTTGTATGCAGCATACTGACTGCACTACACGATCGTACGTCCGGGGAAAGAACGTTCAGGTGCATGTAATTAGTATCCAGCCATTCCTGACTTCGGAGCATGCGTGTTTTGCACAATACAACTTGTTGTACCAACTGCTCTGTACACACGATACAACGGGCGTATGAGAGCTTGTTGGTACGACCAAGTTTTCTAGTCTGCTCATACAACCCCATTGTATGACCGTCGTATGTTTGACTGTTCAAATCGCGCATACGAACGATCGATATCGCATACAACGGTCGTGAGTACGACCTGTTGAATGCGATCGTTGTCTCCTGTGTACGAGGCTTTACTCTTGGGAACCTACCCAAAGGCTTTTATATCCACCTAGTGAGCAGAGATTGTCAGGAGGACATTCTACTTCCTACTCTTGAGGAGCCTTTACTACCAAACTAGTGAGCAGGGATGATTGTCAGGAGGGTGTCCTATGTCTTAAGCCTCGTACACATGCGCAGATTGTTGGCCAACCGAACCTCCAACTTTGGTCCAAGTTGGCTGTTGTGTCTAGCGTACTGACACGAGTCAAGTAATCGGCCAACAAAGCCGAACGTAGTGACGTGTTACGAGCGTATAACAAGGAAGTTCAGGTGAATGTGATTTGTGAATTAGAAACAAATTTATACGACTGAGCACTTCCTGGATTCAGAGCATGCATGTTTAGCACTTACAACTTTGTTAGGCCAACTTCTGTACACACAAGTCAACAGTTGTATAATGGCTTGTTGGCCAACAAAAGTTTCCTAGTTTGCTCAGCCAACTTCTGTTGTACAACTGTTGAACGTCCACTGTTGTAATTGTGCGTACGAACGGTCTGATTTTCGTATAAACAAGCTGTTGTATGACCATAGTTGTGCAACAGTTGTACCGTGTGTAAGGGCCTTTAGTCTTGGGGATCTCCCAAAATAATTTTATATCCCCCTAATGAGCAAAAATGATTGTCAGGAAGCCATCCTATGTCCTTCTTTTGGGGACCTTCACAAAGGCTTTTTTTTTATCCCTATAGTGAGCAGGGATGATTGTCAGGAGGCAGTCCTGCATCCTACTTTTGGGGACCTCCCCAAAGGCTTTTATACAGTATCCCTCTAGTGAAGTGTGATGATTGTCAGGAGTGTATCCTACATGCTACCCTTGGGAACTGGTTGGAGGAGATGCTCCTGCTGGTGCTCTATATGCAAATTGACTTTAGTCATGGCTATTTGCTAAAATTTGCATTCAATTTGTATCAAATTTGGTTCTGTTGGATTGAGAAAGTAGATCAATCCTTACCAAGCTATGGTGCGCAAATGCCTGTCCCATAATTGTACCATAGTCAACTCAAAACCAAGCTTAGGGATACTGAGGATTAAAATCAGTGGCTCTCAAATGACAACACACTCCCATTCTCAAATTATCTGTCTGTTCATCAACTGTACTTTGCACATCGGTTCTTAGGGGTTGATTTTCTAAAGGCAAATCCACTCTGCTCTACAAGTGCACTTGAAAGTGCACTTGAAAGTGCCCTTGGAAGTGCAGTCGCTGTAAATCTGAGGAGAAGATCTGAAATGAGGGGAACCTTTGCTGATCTTATCATCCAACCATATACAAGCAAAAATGCTGTTTTTTATTTTCCTTGCATGTCCCCCTCGCATCTATAGCGACTGCACTTCCAAGTGCACTTCCAAGTGCACTTGCAGTGCACTTGTAGTGCAAAGTGGATTTGCTTTTAGTAAATAAACCCCTAAGTGTCTCATCGGACAAGCCTAGCAGTTGTCTTGCTTTACTGCATATATGATTACAAAAGTAAAATTACATTATTCAACCCTTCGCCTAAAGGAATGCCACTTTCTTGGATGGTAATTCCTTGCCGTTTATATTCTGCTTTAAGAGCACAAAATAAGTAATCTACAAAACTCTAAAAAGAGGCGAATCAGACAAAAATTGTTACAGTTATTTATTTAAAACAAGAGGGTGTACCAGCAAAGATAGATACTAGGCTTGTGCAATTCGTTTTGTTCCGAATTTCGTTTTTACCGAATTTTGCAAAATTCGGCAATTCGGACAAATTCCGAATTCCGAATTTTCTATTTCCGAATTTTTCAGAATTTTAGTTTTTCTGAATCGCGGTAATTCAGAAATTCGGGGTAATTCGGAAATTCGCGGTGATTCTGCAATTTCGTTAATTCGGAAATTCGCGGTAATTCGGCAATTGCGGTAATTCGGAAATTCGGTAATTGGAACAGCCGAAAATCCGAAATTCGGAAATCTGGAAATTGGAAAAAACTAAGAATATTTGAAATAATAACTAACTAATAACTATTAAATTATAGGTATTGTGATTTCCTTGAAAGTTTGGCTGTTAATGAACTTAAATATGAAATTTAGCACTAATAGTTATACTTTCAAGAAAATTTCAATACCTATATTTAATAGTTATTTATTATTATTTCAAATATTCTTTTTTATTTCCGAATTTCGGAAATTCTGAAATAAGGAAGAACATTTGAAATAATAAGTTATTAATTTATTATTTTTACTTATTATAAATTATAATAAGCTATTATTATTTCAAATGTTTTTCCTTATTTCCGACTTTTGCAGTGTGTGACTGAATATATGCACACTGTATGTATGTATGTGTGTGTGTGTGTGCATACTTAGTGTGTATATACTGTGTGTATATTGGATGTATATTGTATGTATACTGTGTGTTTACATACAATATAAGCACAGTATATACACACCCAGTATGCACCATATTAGCCATAGCCATATTTTCAAGAAAATTCCAATACCTATAATTTAATAGGTATTTATTATTATTATTTCAAACGTTTTTCTTATTTCCGAATTTCAGAAATAAGGAAGATCATTTGAAATAATAAGTTATTAATGTATTATTTTAACTTATTATGAATTATAATAAGCTATTATTTCAAATGTTCTTCCTTATTTCCGACTTTTGCAGTGTGTGACTGTACAAATACATACATACATACAGTATGCATGTAGAGTCACACACTGCAAAAGTCGGAAATAAGGAAAAACATTTGAAATAATAATAGCTTATTATAAGTTATAATAAGTAAAAATAATAAATTAATAACTTATTATTTCAAATGTTCTTCCTTATTTCTCAATTTCCGAATTTCGGAAATAAGGAAGAACATTTGAAATAATAAGTTATTGATTTATTATTTTAAATTATAAATGATAATAAGCTATTATTATTTCAAATGGTTTTCCTTATTTACGACTTTTGCAGTGTGTGACTGCATATATGCATACTGTTTGTATGTGTGTGTGTGTGTGTGTATAGTGGGTGTGTATATACTGTGTGTATATTAGATGTATATTGTATGCATACTGTGTGTTTACATACAATATAAGCACAGTATATACACACCCAGTATGCACACACACACACATACATACAGTATGCATATATACAGTCACACACTGCAAAAGTCGGAAATAAGGAAGAACATTTGAAATAATAATAGCTTCTTATAAATTATCATTTAAAATAATTTATTTATAAACTATTATTATTTCAAATGTTCTTCCTTATTTCCGAAATTCGGAAATAAGAAAGAACATTTGAAATAATAATAGCTTATTATAATCTATAATAAGTTAAAATAATAAATTAATAACTTAATATTTCAAATGTTCTTCCTTATTTCCGAAATTCGGAAATAAGAAAGAACGTTTGAAATAAATATAAATAAATATTAAATTATAGGTATTGAAATTTCCTGGAAAGTTTGGCTGTTAGTGAACTGAAATATGAAATTTATCACTAATAGCCATATTTTCAAGAAAATTCCAATACCTATAATTTAATAGGTATTTATTATTATTTCAAATGTTTTTCTTATTTCCGAATTTCGGAAATAAGGTACATCATTTGAAATAATAAGTTATTAATGTATTATTTTAACCTATTATAACTAATAATAAGCTATTATTGTTATTTCAAATGTTCTTTCTTATTTCCAGAATTTCGGAAATAAGGAAGAACATTTGAAATAATAAGTTATTAATTTATTATTTTTACTTATTATAAATTATAATAAGCTATTATTATTTCAAATGTTTTTCCTTATTTCCGACTTTTGCAGTGTGTGACTCTACATGCATACTGTATGTATGTATGTATATGTACAGTCACACCCTGCAAAAGTCGGAAATAAGGAAGAACATTTGAAATAATAATAGCTTATTATAATTTATAATGCGTTAAAATAATAAATGAATAACTTATTATTTAAAATGTTCTTCCTTATTTCCGAATTTCGGAAATAAGGAAGAACATTTGAAATAATAAGTTATTGATTTATTATTTTAAATTATAAATTATAATAAGCTCAGATAGGTAAAGGGGGGGCGTGACCGGAAGAGGATGTGAGGAGACGTGAGAGAGGCTGTCCCTCCCGCCCCATGGATCCCTGGAACAGCTCGTAGCCGTGGGGAACGCGGAGAAGGAGACCTGGCCGTATCTGACGCACCCTGGGGGAGCGCGGGACGCCGTGGTGAGAGAGCGGGGCCGGCGCATGTTCACCGTACCCGGATGGAAGAGAGAGCCTCTGAAATAACCATCTGCCATGAGGACGCTGAGGCCGGGGGTAAGCGGCTCGGTGTAGTGAGAGCGCACCGTAGCCCCTCAGGTACGGCAAGCACGGCAGTCTGGCAGGAGGTCATAAAGATGGGAAGGTAAACCACACTGCAAGTCTGAGAGACGGATCCCAAAGGAAACCGGTGAGAGTCTTCCTATAATTGTTAACAATCAGTAATAACTACTGCGGTCCCTGAAGTATGTCACAGCGGTGGGGGTAGGGAGGCATGTCAGTGAAAGGGTGATGTGGCAATGTGGTGAGAGCACATAGCATACCCTGAACACGGTGACTGCTGGAATCCCCCACAATAGAGTTAAAGGGAACATACACAAGACTGGCGATATAACAGCTGGGACATATACACAACGAGAGTAGGACAAACGTTTGGATAAATATCCCCAAAGAACGGGCAGGAACATTTTTTCACTTGCTTTGCAGTAATTGGGTAATGGAGTATTGGAAGTTTGCCGGGAGATTACATACAAATCGGGAAGGCAGCTAGGGACTATTGACCGGGACACTGTGAGAATAAGTGAGGGCGACCTCTCTTCAACCCCATTGCAAGAAACTTAGCCTTGGTGTATACTCCGGATTCTAAGAACCCACCCTAAGAGAAGTCTTGGAGGCAGTAAAGGACTGTAAAATGTCTATGATCGGAGTCACAGAACAATTGAAAGGCT
Source organism: Glandirana rugosa (assembly GCA_018402905.1). Classification (NCBI taxonomy): domain Eukaryota; kingdom Metazoa; phylum Chordata; class Amphibia; order Anura; family Ranidae; genus Glandirana; species Glandirana rugosa. Next base: position 146,208 of record BLSH010068643.1, read on the forward strand.
TAAGTGAGGAGATTAATCACCTAAGACAAGACGCCCAGAAGACAAGAGAAAGAACTACAGAACTGGAGAACAGGATCAGCCAAATAGAGGACGAACAAAATCCGCTGAACCAAAGAATAAAAGATCTGGAGAACAAAATCAACCCCTATATGGCGAGAATGGAAGAGCTGGAAAATAGGATGAGAAGATCCAATATAAGAATCGTGGGCTTACCCGAAAGAAGGGAAGGAACAAATCCTGTGGAGTTCACGGAGAGATGCTGAAGGAAACCTTCGGAGAGGAAAGCTTCTCACCCCATTTTGCGGTGGAGAGAGCACATAGGGTGCCATTTAGGAACCCAGCGCCCGGGGCCCTACCCAGATCCTTCCTGATCAAGATGCTGGCATTTAGAGATAAAGAATCGATACTATGGAAAGCCAGGGAGAAGGGAGAAATAAGATATAACGGGGTCAGAATTTCAATATATCCAGACTTCTCACCTGAGGTTCAAAAAAGGAGAGCTACATTTGCGGAGATTATGAAGAGACTACAACAACTAAAAATATCATATGCCATGTTGTATCCAGCAAAGTTGCGTATAATAGCAGGGGGAGAAACGCATTTTTTTAATACGGCCAGGGAAGCGTCAGTATGGGTGGGGGAAAATGAAGAAAGGATACGAGCAATATAAGTCAGGGGGAAGTGGTAGGAATAGCAATATCCCTCATAAATATATGTAGGGGGATAAAGCGGGAGTGGGCAGCCTAGATTAGGTGTAAATTGGTTTTTCTTTTCTTTTTTTCTCTTTGCTAAAAGTTGAATTTTTCTTTTTTTTTTTTTTTCTTCTTGTTTTGGCCCTCTCTCCCTGAGAATAAGTCAGTATATGTGGAAAAGGAGATCACATAAAAGAGTAATACAAGGGAAGAAACACACCGTGAGAAAAGGGAAAGAGGGTATGGGAGGGAAGGGAGAATGGAAGGTTGTATGGGGAAGGAATGTAGGTCAACATGAAGGTCACAATGGAGGCCCCTGGAGTGGACCCAAGGAGGATCATGGTAGGGGGAGGGTGGGAGAGTGGGGTGGAGGGTTAAAGCACTTGGGGGGGAGGAGGGTGGGAGGGGAGGACCAGGGCGGAGGTATGAGTGTTGTATGAATGGTAAATCGGAATTAAAATTGAGAACACTAAAGAGAAAGAATCAAGGGCAAAGGTCACCGAGGAGTTGTGAAAATAAATTAACTATGCACTGGGAAAAAAGTACACAAGCGCCAGAGAATAAGAGAGGGATATTAAGGGGTAGATTAAGAAACATTATAACACAAGAAATTACTTTAAAATTCTACTGTCATTCAGAGTACTGCCGTTCTCCCTCTCATTCCCTAAGGTCTTCCCCGGCATCCTCGAGACTGGAATGACGCAGCCTAGGAACACGAAAATTTGTTCCTGGAATATAAGAGGCATGGGGGATGGGAAGAAAAGAGCCGCTGTCTTCTCGTTAATGAAAACATATGAAGTAACAATAATATGCCTGCAGGAGACACACCTAATAAAAGAGACAGTGGGTAGGCTGAAACATCAGGGATTTCAGACCCAATACCACGCGGTCCACTCAATGTATTCCAGGGGAGTGAGTATATTGATTGGATCAAAGGTGGGGTTCTCCTGCAGGAAAGTGATAATAGATGAAAAAGGTTGTTATATTTTTTTGCACTGCCTAGTGGAGAATAGGGAGATAATACTAGCAAATGTCTATATCCCACCTCCATTCAATGAAGAGGTACTATATAAACTAATTGCATTTGCCACAGAGAAACCAGACGTACCGGTGGTAATGGTAGGGGACTTTAATACAGTTGCAGAAGAGGAAAAGGACAGATACCCAGCTAAGGTCGAAATAAAGACATCACAGAGGGGGAAATTATACAGAATTATGCATGAAGTAGGATGGAAGGATATTTGGAGACAGAAAAACCCAAATGGGAAAGAATACTCGTGTTATTCCAAGACACATGGTACGTTGTCAAGAATAGATATGACCTGGGGGAATGAAAACGTGTTAAGATATAACATCATAGTCCAATATATGCCAAGAAGTCTCTCGGACCATACGCCAATGATTGTGACAACAAGCATAGCGGAGAGAAAGGGTAGAAGGGAATGGAAGATGAATCGACGCTGGTTGGGTCTAATAGGGGATCCCGAAGGAATGAAACGCCAAATTAAAGAGTACCTCGAAAGGAACCAGGGAACTGCCCCCATGGGAGTGGTTTGGGATTCACTTAAAGCCTTCCTAAGAGGGACATTAATACAAAAGATAGCACAAAGCAGAAGGATAGCTAAAGAAAAAGAAAAAGAGGCAATGGAAAAAGTGGCGGAGGCAGAAAGAAGATATATAAAGAACCCAGTGCCGGTAGAACTCGATAGGTGGGTAGAAGAACAACAGAAGTACAAATAATTACTCCTAGAAGAGGTAGAAAAAACAAAAATGCTTAGGGAACAAGAGGCTTATGTGGAAGGAGAAAATGTAGGACTAACTCTCCTAAGACAAAGATTGCGGCAATTAGAACAACCGAGGGAGGGATCACTACAGAAAGGGCGGAAATGGGGGAGGAATTTGGGAAATTTTTTAGGGAATTATATAGAACAAGAGGCCGGGAGGAAGAAGGGGAGACACGGAATTTCCTCTTAGGACTGGAGATCCTGTGCCTCTCAGAGGAGCACAGAGAGAGACTGGATAGCCCGATAATGGTAGAAGAGATACTAGAGACGATTAAAGCAATGGCAAACCAAAAATCGCCGGGGCCAGACGGCCTGCCAGCAGAGATATACAAAGAATATGGGGAGGTCCTGGCACCCGCCCTCCTGAAAGTGCTGGATACGGCGCGGGAAGAGGGGCACCTGCCAGAATCCATGATGGACTCTACTATCGTGGTAATACCAAAAGAGGATAAGGATCCGTTAGATCCAGCATCCTATAGGCCAATAGCGCTCTTGGGGTCAGACACTAAGATCCTGGCGGGGGTGTTAGCCGCTAGGCTGAAGGCGGTAATAACAAGATACCTACATCCTGATCAAACAGGCTTTATGCCTGGACGGAACATATGCACTAACATTAGGAGGGCATACTTAAATCTCCAAATACCAACAACAGATAAAGGATCAAGGGCATTGATGGCACTAGATGTAACAAAAACATTCAATAGTGTAGAATGGCATTACCTGTGGCGAGTGTTGGTGAGGTTTGGCTTTGGAGAAGGGTTCATTGGATGGGTGAGAATACTTTACGAAAAACCAAAGGCGGAGGTGCGAATAAACAATGAGTGCTCAGAGGCCTTCCGACTAACCAGGGGAACGAGGCAGGGGTGCCCGTTGTCACCCCTCCTCTTTGCTCTGGTATTAGAACCCCTGGCAATAGCAATAAGGGCATCAGTAGAGATTAAAGGATTCCAAAGAAAGACAAGAGAGGAGAAGCTGGCAATGTATGCAGACGACATTTTGTTATTCCTGGGGGATACACAGACATCCCTAAAAGCGGCAATGAAACTGATGGAGGTGTTTGGGAAGATCTCAGGATTAAACATAAATTGGGAGAAATCATATCTATTACCGCTCGACACAGAGGAAACAACAGAGAGGCTGAACAGTATGGGTCTAAAAGTAGTGAACAATATAAAATATCTAGGCGTCCAAATAAGTAAAAATCCCCAAGAGTATATAAGAGATAACTTGGAGCCACTAATAGAGAAATTTAAAAGTAAAAAAAAAATATGGAACAGACTACCGCTGACAGTTGCAGGCAGAAGTAACCTAATAAAAATGGTATGGCTACCTCAACTGCTATATATAATGCAGAATTCCCCAATTTGGATCCCGAAATGCTGGTTTCGGAAGATAGAAACAATCTTCCGAGAACTAATATGGAAAGCAAAACATGCTAGGATAGGACTGAAAGCACTACAGAGGCCCAAAGAAGAAGGGGGGCTGGAAATACCCCAACCTTGGTGCTATTTCTTAGCAGCACAACTGGTACATCTGGGAGGGTGTGGAAGGCAAGAAGAGGGAAGTACAGCAAGGAATTTGATGGAGGAAGGAACAGCCCAGGGTTTAGTAGTGGAAGCATTGGAGGCAGGACACTTCTCAATTAGGACCCTCTCTTGTCACGTTTTTGGGGTTGTGTTCGATATGTGCAAAGAGAGATCACACAAATACTTAAAAAATATAACATTTATTACAAGTAATGACAGATAAAGATAAAGAAAATATCAAGAATACTTAACTAAAGGTGCTTGTTTCCCGCCATGGGTCCCTTTCATGGCATAGGTGACCAGGACCAGACACGTGCCTCATGGCTGTTCTGGTTGAGACTGACTCATATAGGTTTTTGCTGTGGTAATATAGAACTTGTATAAGGGAAAAGCCCACCCCCCAGCCAACACCCTGTAAGCAACAATATGACCTTTGCATTCCTGAGGAGAGGGGCTAGCTTGACCATATAAGGCCGTTCAAATGCCAATAAGTTGAGTCATGCAATAACCAGGATATTAGAGGCTATAATAGATATTTGTGAGCCAACCTTAATGAGCAATAT
>BLSH010068643.1:186338-207051 GCA_018402905.1 Glandirana rugosa
TCCTAGACTTAAATAAGAGAGAACTCTTCTCCTCTAATTCCCCCCTATACTAGTTGTACATGTTTATATATTCACCAGGTATATCACTTGACCCACAACTCAATAAATGAAATTCCAGTAGTGTTTCCTGTTCCCCAGTGAGAAATGCAGATCTCCTTTTTTTTCTAAATTAGAGGTTTCCGAGAGGCAATCGGATTCACCCTGGATCAACTTTACCTAAAAATGTTAGTAGCCAGTTATATTATTTACATTAAGGAAAGAATCCAGGCCTTTTTTAAAGCAATCAACCGGGCTGGCCAAAACCACCTCTGGAGGGAGTCTATTCCACATTTTCACAGCTCTTACTGTGAAGAAACCTTTCCGTATTTGGAGATTAAATCTTTTTTTTCCTCTAGACGTAAAGAGTGACCCCTTGTCCTTTGTGATGACCTTAAAGTAAATAACTCAACACCCAGTTCACTATATGGACCACTTATATATTTGTACATGTTGATCATATCCCCCCTTAATCTCCTCTTCTCAAGAGAGAATAAATTCAGATCCTCTAATCTTTCCTCATAGCTGAGCTCCTCCATGCCTCTTATTAGTTTGGTTGCCCTTCTCTGCACTTTCTCCAGTTCCCCTATATCCTTTTTGAGAACTGGTGCCCAAAACTGAACTACATATTCCAGATGAGGTCTTACTAATGATTTGTAGAGGGGCAAAATAATGTCTCTATCTCTGGAGTCCATACCTCTCTTAATACAAGAAAGGATTTTGCTTGCTTTGGAAACCACAGCTTGGCATTGCATGCCATTATTAAGCTTATGATCTACCAAAACCCCCAGATCCTTCTCCACTATGGATTCCCCCAGTTGTACTCCCCCTAGTATGTGTGATGCATGCATATTCTTAGCCCCCAAATGCATAACTTTACATTTATCAACATTAAACCTCATGTGCCACATAGTCGCCCAATTAGACAGTGCATTGAGGTCTGCTTCTAAGTTGGAGACATCCTGCAAGGACGTTATTGCACTAATTGTGGACAAAGAGAAAAACAAAAGGACAGTCAGCAAGTTTCAGGGAGCACAAACTCCCCCTTCATCAGGGCTGAAGAAGAAGGTTAAAAATATGACAATGAAGCAAAATTTCTTCTGGTATATAAAAGTATAGAAAAAGGAATGGTGAACAAATGGTGATGACGTGACCAATAAAAAAATAAAATGTTGATCAGATAAAAGAAGTTATACACCTAGGGGTTAGTGCCATGAAATGTTTAACCAATGATACCAAGTTACTAATTCACTACCTTGTTATCTCCCACCTTGACTATTGCAAATCCCTTCACAAAGGCCTACCTCTCCACAGGCTATGGCTCCTTCAGTCTATCAAGAATGTTACTGTCAGACTCATCCACCTTACCAACCACTTAGTGTCCACCATCCCTCTCTGCCAAGCCAATTGCCTATCAAATAAAATTCAAAACATTACCATACAAAGCCATCCACTCTTCTGCCCTGAGCAACAACACCAATTTTGCCTCACAACATCACCTAAACTGTCTTCTCCGCTCCTCCCAAGACCTTCTGCTCTCTAGCTTTCTTGTTTCCTCCTCCCCTTTCGGACTTCTACAGAGCCTCTCCCATCCCCTGGATCCCTCTACCCTAATCTGTCCGGCTTTTGGTGATCCCGGAAAACTCATCTCTTCAGGGAAGCCTATCCCACCTCCACCTAAAAATTGACCTTTTACTTTCTCCATCAGCTCATCCCACTCATAGTTATTGCCTGAGTAAGTAAGAAAAACATTTGTAAAATGAACACTAACTAAAGTAGAAAAAAAAAGTGTGCTTCTGTAGTTTTGCTACTTTTTTGTCAATGGATCGCATAAAAAACAAAAACAATTTTGGAGGACAATATCACCAAAAGAAAAAGGTAAATGTACCACACATTTTATCTTAACCCCTTAAAGTGATTGTAAAACATGTTATACTTACCTGCTCTGTGCAAGGATTTTGCACAGAGCAGCCCCGATCCTCCTATTCTGGGGTGCCCCGGCGGCCCTCCTGGCTCCTCCCTTTCATCGAGTGCCCCCCACGGAGAGCCGCTTTCCATGGGGGCACCTGTGCAGGCATGCTCACGAGCCCCGCTGCTGCTTCCATTGACACAGGCAGCAGGACTCGCCCCCCCCCCCCCCCCGTCACTGGATTTGATTGACAGCCTGCTATCAATCTATCCAATGAGGACGGAGACAACGGCTGGAGCTGTTGGGCTTGTGCACATCGCTGGAACAATCGGGTTCAGGTAAGAAAAAAGGGGGGCTCTGGGGGCAGTTGCAGCACAGAAGATTTTTCACTTTAATGCATAGAGTGGACTAAAGTGAAAAACCTGGAGACTTTAGAATCCCTTTAATGACACCTTCCAATGGCTCTTTAAAGTGGAACTAAAGGGGATAAACTTACCTTTCCAACGCTCCTTTGCCAGCATCTTCTTCTGTGTGCTGGTTTTCTGCCATCTTTATGGGCTGCCACTGGATGAAGTCACTCCTGTGCATGAGCATGAGCCAGTCATCACAGGGACCGGCTCAGAGCTCTAAGCTAAACTGCGCAGCTCAATTTACAGTGCTGGGGAAAACAGTGAGCAGGTAGGTAGGAGCATTTTATTGTAGAAGACACATTTCATGGCTCTTCTGCTCTAAAAGTCTGTCTGCTCACTGTTTGTTAAAGCGGAACTTCAGTTTCACTATAAGTGGGCTTTAAATGCCTGGGAGACAGCATGGCTTCTGTGTCAGGAGACTGCTGCGATTGGCTTCCATAGCAAGTAAGGAAAGGAAGTCCTAAAAGTCAAGCATCACAGCAAAACCCTGTAAGGAGGTGTATGACAGCCCCAGCCTAGGCTCCATCCAGGTCAGGCCCCTCCAACACGTTTCACTCCGCCACCGGAGCTTAATCATGGGGATCCCTGTGATTAGGCTCTGGGGTCGGAGTTAAAGTGCTGGAGGGCATTGCCTGTTTGGAGCCCAGGTTGGGGCTGTCATACACCTCCTTACAGGGTTTTGCTGTGATGTGTGACTTTTAGGGCTTCCTTCCCTACTTGATGTTTTGAGCTGGGATGAGGGTTTTGCATAGAGCAGCCCCGTCAGCACTCCTAGCGGTTTGTCATGCAAGAGGACCTGGTGGAGACTTGAGTGGCACCTGTCATTTTTATTGTGGCTTCAACAGGAGTCACATGCTTTAGAGCCCATCACACTGGCTCCCGATCGAGAGCCACAGCCAAGAGCTGTTGGAGGCAGCTCAGTCAGTGTTCTGGGAAAGTGCAACGAGCGTGTCCTCAGCACACAACCTCAGGCCGCCGTGGACACATATTTGCAGTGGCTAGTCGTTAACCATCTCCCACCTGGCCTATAGCAGATTGACGGTTGGGCGGTGGCTTTACCAGGCGTCATTTGATGTCCTTCAGGGTGGGCCACTTGCGCACGCCCCCAAGGGCATGCATCACAGTGATCCGTGGTGCGGTGTGTCCAACCACAGCTGATTACAGTGTAAATAGGAAGTGCTGGCATTCCTCTCCACATGCTGACAGCGCGTGAGGACAGGGGAGCTGATAATTAGCTTTCCTCAGTGGGGACATCTGCACCGATAATCAGTAGAGTGATTATCAGTACAGCCCAATCAGTGATACCTTCCAGTGCCCACCAGTGATGCCAATCTGTGCCCATCAGTGTTGCCTTTCAGCACCTCCTCATCAGTGCCGCTTCTCAGTGCCTATTAGTGCCACCTATCAGTGCCCATCAGTGCTGCATATCAATGCCGCCTATCAGTGCCCATCACTGCTGCATATTAGTGCCTCCGCATCAGTGCCCATCAGTGTAGCCTCATCAGCGTACATCAGTGAAGGAGAAAAGTTACTTATTTACAACATTTTATAACAGAAACTTTTTTCAAAATATTAGGTCTTTTTCCGTTTGTTTAGCAAAAAATTTAAAAAATCCAGTCGTGATTAAATACCACCAAAAGAAAGCTCTATCTCTCTATAAATTACACAAATTTAGTTTGGTTACAGCGTTGCATGACCGCGTAATTGTCATTCAAAGTGTGACAGCGCTGAAAGGTTAAAATTGGCCTAGGCAGAAGGGGGGGGGAGGTGAAAGTGCCCGGTACTGAAGTGGTTAAAGTCCACTTTTCTTACCACCACATATATGCAGCACACGGGTGGTAATGACAAAGTTATTGCTTAAAAAACAGGCCCTTAGCAGAAATGTAAATAAAAAAATTCTGGTCCCTAGGGGTGTACAGAGGTGACAGCTATACTGGTTAAATTGTTTCACGGTTGGACGTACCTTAAAAACATTCCTGGAAGTACAATTCTGGTCATCTGAAAAGGAAAATGAGAACTGCTCAAATACTGCAAAGTAATTAAATCTTAGGGGCCCCTTTATAAAGCAGTGGTATGGCCTTACGGAAGAAGGCCCATTTAGCAATGTGCTTAACACTCCAGTTACTCAGTTACCTGTTTAGATGGATTAGGCCCCTTTCACACGGGCTTATCCGTTTTCGGATTCCGTTTTGCTCAGCGGGGATCGCTCCGCTGATTCCCGCTGAGCCGACAGATGACAGATCCGTCTCGGTTCACTGGATTTCACGGACAGGATTGGATCAGAGAGGGTTGCATGGAGTGTCCGTTCAGGTCTGCCTGAAAAACGGACAGGCGGACCTGAATGGAAAGCCCGTGTGAAAGGGGCCTAACACTGTCCAAATCTTGTCTCCGTCCATAACACTTATAAAATTGCAGCTTCTTAACCAAGGCAAAAAGAGAATTATGATCTGGCACATCCACTATGATCCAGCCTCCATCCCTATTAATTATGTACAAGAAAAAGAAGCGGTCGTGGGACTTTAAATGAGGCTGGTCATAAAAAATAAATTAATGTAGTCATGAATAAAGTGAATAATATTTATTGAACAGAAAATAAATATATTTCATGATCATAATTGAGTACACTGTGAATCAAGGAGATGCAGATTTCAAAAAAAGTTCATAAAAAGAGCCAACACATACAGGGGCACATGATTAAAAGGATTATACAATATCTGTTACGCATACATACATAGTAATTGTAGGCAATGTGTAGCAAGCATAAAAAGTGTAAAAAACATTGATGACCATGAACTCTTCACATTGTAATACTTGACGCGTTTCGTGGAGCTTGTCCACTCATCAGGAGTACAAGAGGTGTCTAAAGATAGAAGATATCATTAAGTACAGAGTCATGTTCCAAAATTTCCACAAGGAAAAAAGAGGGGGTCGGGGAGGAGCAGTAAGCTCCTTACCTTATGTGTGGGCTCAAGAACAGCATCAAACCAAGTATCCAGGTATAGGAGCATTCGCGCCCCGCGGATTGTCTGTCCCGGGGCTGAAGTAGGAACAAGTACCCCAGCGTGGGGGGGCAGCCTTAGGGACCGCCAGCTATCCCGGGGGGGTCCATGAAAGGTATTGTGTATTAGATGTACTTTGCAAACTAAAAGGAGTGAAAAATGTGTATATCAGAGAAATGAATATTATATAATATGCAGAGTATGTAAAATATAATACACATGATGTAACCGAGGAACCCCGAAAGTGGTGAGTGGTATCAGAGTGCCTTAATGTAGAAAAGGTATAAGTGTGTATATAAGGAAAAGTGTTGCAGAGTATGAAAATATGATACACATAACGTGACCATGGGATCCCAAAAGTAGTGATCAAACAACTACCAAGATGTAGGAGTGATTAAATGGGATAGAAACCCAAGGAAAGTGGTGACAAATTAACAAGCATAATGTGAAAAAATGGGTGAAGAAGCCCATTAAGCCCTGGCTAACTTACATGTACATCAGTCAAAATGATGAGGAAATGACCAAGCATTACTGCACTCATGATGATGGAGTAGAGAGTGGTCAGCTGGCAGGAGCCCGATGCTTATACCCCAAAACGGGGTATGCAATGTGCGACAGTGCTCTCCCACCCCACCTCCACTGAGATGTGGGCGGGTCCGTCCTCTCGCACATTGGTGTCATATCTCCGCCCTCTACCTGCGATGCTCCGACCTCGCAGTGTGGGAGCGAATCACTTACAGCTGACGCCTGAGAGGTAGATGGGTTGTGTCTACTTCCGGCGCTTCTCGCAGGATCTGGATCACAGTCACTTCGAGGTTCAGACGTCTCGCATGATGTTGGCGGGAGCTCGCCCCCGTTTTGGGGTATAAGCATCGGGCTCCTGCCAGCTGGCCACTCTCTACTCCATCATCAAGAGTGCAGTAATGCTTGGTCATTTCCTCATCATTTTGACTGATGTACATGTAAGTTAGCCAGGGTTTAATGGGCTTCTATACCCATTTTTTCACATTATGCTTGTTAATTTGTCAGCACTTTCCTTGGGTTTCTATCACTACTGTTTGATCACTACTTTTGGGATGCCATGGTCACATTATGTGTATCATCTTTTTATACTCTGCAACACTTTTCCTTATATACACACTTATACCTTTTCTACATTAAGGCACTCTGATACCACTCATCACTTTCGGGGTTCCTCGGTTACATCATGTGTATTATATTTTACATGTTCTGCATATTATATAATATTCATTTCTCAGATATACACATTTTTCACTCCTTTTAGTTTGCAAAGTACATCTAATACACGATACCTTTCATGGACCCCCCTGGGATAGCTGGCTGGTCCCTAAGGCTGCCCCTCCACGCTGGGGTACTTGTTCCTGCCTCAGCCCCGGGACAGACAATCCGCGGGGCGCGAATGCTCCTATACCTGGATACTTGGTTTGAGGCGGTTCTTGAGCCCACACATAAGGTAAGGCGCTTACTGCTCCTCCCCGACCCCCTCTTTTTTCCTTGGGGAAATTTTGGAAGATGACTCTGTACTTAATGATATCTTCTATCTTTAGACACCTCTTGTACTCCTGATGAGTGGACAAGCTCCAGGAAACGCGTCGAGTGTTATAATGTGAAGAGTTCATGGTCAATGTTTTTTACACTTTTTATGCTTGCTACACATTGCCTGCAATTACTATGTATGTATGCTTAACAGATATTGTATAATCCTTTTAATCATGTGCCCATGTATGTGTTGGCTCTTTTTATGAACTTTTTTTTAAATCTGCATCTCCTTGATTCACAGTGTACTCAATTATGATCATGATACATATTTATTTTCTATTCAATGAATATTATTCACTTTATTCATGACTACATTAATTTATTTTTTATGACCAGCCTCATTTAAAGTCCCACAACCGCTTCTTTTTCTTGTACAGCTTCTTAACCAATGGCACCACCACATTACTAATTCATTCCCTCCTCAATTCTTACAACTCCCTCCTCTTTGGCCTACCTTTGCTTAGGTTATTTCCCTTTCGGTCTGCAATGAGTGCTGCTGCCAGACTCATCCACCTTACCTACTGCTCAGGGTCCGCCACCCCTCACTGTCAATCCTCTGGCTTCTGTTCACCCAAAAGATAAAATAACATTAAAGCCATCCACAACTGCCTTCATCTACACGACTTGCACCAAAATATCACCCAAACAATCCTCCCAAGACCTGTCACTGTCCTCCCAAGACTTGACACTGCCAAACTCTTGTCACCTTGACCTCTATATAACACTTACAAAATTTGCAGCTTCTTATTCAATGACACCACCAAGCTACTAGATGATCAATCCCTGGTTATATCTCAACTCTTGCAACTCTCCCTCCTCCTTGGCCAAACGCGACATAGGATATTCCCCCTTTGGTCCATCAAGAATACTGCTGCCAGACCCATCCATCTTACCAACTGCTCATGGTCTGCTACCCCTCTATGCCAATCCTTCCACTGGCTTCCGACTAATCCAATGGAAAAAAATTCTAAATACCAACAATTGCATAGAAAGCCACCCATAACTCTTCCCCCAGCAACATCACCAACCTAATCTTAAAATATCACCAAAACCATACTCTTCGCTCCTCCTAGGACCTCTTGCTGTCTAACTTCCTCATTGTCTCCTCCCATGCTCACCTCCAGGGATTCTCTAGAGTCTCTCCTATCCTCTGGAACTCTATATTCCAATCTCTCTAGCTCTTTCGTACTCTGTGTGCCTTCTTTCAATTGCTGCAATCTCATCCCTTTAGAGAACCCCATCCTACCTAATTTTTACTTTTTCTGTCAGGTCATCCTCATAGTTATTACCTTTTGCATTGTTTAATCCTCCCGTTTAGATTGTAAGCTCTTATGAGCAGGGTCCCCCTATCTCTTTTGTCTTGATTTATATTGGAGCTATCCTATTTTTTTTACATTGTAAAGTGCTGTGCAAACTGTTGCTGCTACTGTATATATATTCTGTATATTAAAAAATACATTTCCAATATTCCAATATGTAAGTAGTTTTGCAATATAGATGATATATATAGATATATAGAAATATGTAAATTATTTTTGGAAAGAACGATAAACTGAAATGTAATGTTTCCTTTTGTGTAAAGCACACCCGGACTATTTTATGCAAAATAAAGAGAGCAAATGTATTAGAGGCTGGAATGGACTTTCATGGTACCATACAGAAGCTTGGGATACACAACATTGATATAAAAGGATTACATTTTATTCCAATAGCGATTTATAACACACATATTCGTTAAAAAATTGGGAAAACGAGACATTTGAGGTCCTGTGTATTGGCTCTACAACATTTTAAATGAGGTGATACTCAGAGGATTGTACCATCTGTACATAGTTTGCTCGACATGTTTCGCGGAAAGAGTCACCACTTCTTCAGGAGCTTTTTTTGTGTGTACAGTGTTATAGACCGATTATCAATATCAGACTACAAATAAAAGAGCATTAATCATAATATCATAGAATCACCAGAATATACAAAAAATATATAAACATGGCTACATATATGCATGGTGGTATCCCCTACATGCTGCCTTACCCAGGACGCGACCATGTGCATGGTCCAATGAGTAGGTCTCCCTCGGCGGGCATGGGTGCCTCACACACAAAGGACACACAAACCTAGATCTGGTCAAAAAAAAAAACAACACGTTGGTAAGAATAAGAACTTAAGAGACCAGGCAGAGGTGATAATTCATTAGATCAAGATGTATATTTAACGCACCATGGCAGTAGATGCATTGATCTAAAGAAAGGCCTCCAAGAGATCCCAAATTTCAGCCCCAACAATAATAAATTAACAACATGCTAGAGTCTAAACCATTTGCAAGTGCCTGAAGGAGAGCAAGCATATCATATAGTACTTTACCTTCTAAAACAGGTATGTCACAAAAGACCACCCGTGGAGGGTTTGAAAGTCGGGGTGTGGGGTTCTTTTATAGTAAAACAATCACCAAGGTTATCTGAAATTAATAGAAACCATGTAATACTATAACAATGCAGGGAATACAGAGAACATATTGCCCAATATATCAATCAAAAGGCATATATGCTTTCAATGCTCACCTTTTAAAGTGGTTGTCAACCCTGGACAACCACTTTAACCTACAGGTAAACCTATAGTAAGCCTATAATAAGGCTTACCTGTAGGTTCCCTGCATATCACCTAAACCTGTACGGTTTAGGGGATATACAGTGTACTGTGATGTGCCCACGTCATCGGACACATGCGCAGTGACGAAACGGCCTCCCTGCCGCTTCTTCACTGAGATCGTGCCACGATTGGCAGCTCCCGCGTGCATGTCACAGAGCCGGAGTCTGCGGCCCCGGAAGAGGGGCAGAAGATGGACGTGGCCTAAAGCGGGGACATCGTGGGACATCCAATGCAGGTAAGTGCCACATAATGGGCTAATATACGATGCATACTAGCCCATTATGCTTTTACATTGCAGGGTAATAAAGAGGAAGTAAAAACTCTTTAAGTTTGTGAGCATGTGGGTACACAACTGTGATAGGTTCCTGGGCCTGTGAGAATAAGGCTCCACTATATTTCCCCGGAGACTCCCCTAAAAAAGAGGGCGTAAGATAGTCCAACAGAGCCTAGGGAGTATATTGGAACTTACAAGCATTGAACCCTATCTTACGCTTCTTGTACCCTCTTTTTTAGGGGAGTCTCTGAGGAAATATAGTGGAGCCTTATTCTCACAGGCCCAGGAACCTATCACGGTTGTGTACCCACATGCTCACTAACTTAAAGGTGACCATTGAAAGCATATATGCTTCTTGATGGATATATTGGGCAATATGTTCTCTGTATTCCCTGTACCGTTATAGTATTACATGGTTTCTATTAATTTTAGATAACCTTGGTGATTATTTTACTATAAAAGAACCCCACACCCCGACTTTCAAACCCTCCATGGGTGGTCTTTTGTGACATACCTGTTTTAGACGGTAAAGTACTATATGATATGCTTGCTCTCCTTCAGGCACTTGCAAATGGTTTAGACTCTAGCATGTTGTTAATTTATGATTGTTGCGGCTGAAATTTGGGATCTCTTGGAGGCCTTTCTTTAGATCAATGCATCTACTGCCATGGTGCGTTAAACATACATCTTGATTAGAGTTCAGTGAACCTGGACTGTAACGTTTGGGTCCGTACCGAACTTTCGGGTGTCTGTGTTCCGAACCCGAACGTTTGAGAAAAAGTCCGGGTTCGGGTTCTGGGTTCTGGTATTTTATCACGCATGTTGAATAGCTGCAGGGCAGCCAATCAACAAGCGTTTCACTGGTTTTCCCTTAGAAGCCATCACAGCCATGCCTACTAATGGCATGGCTGTGATTGGCCAGTGCATCATGTGACCCAGCCTCTATATGAGGCTGGAGTCACAGTGCTGCATGTCACATGCTCTTAGGTTAGTGTAGGGAGAGGATGCTGCTGGCGCTGTGAGGGACAGATTGTGAGGGACAGATTGCAGCTCTAATAACTAGGTAGAGATTACTACTACTGCTGTGAGGGACAGATTGCAGCTCTAATAACTAGGTAGAGATTACTACTACTGCTTTGAGGGACAGATTGCAGTGATAATAACTAGGTAGAGATTACTACTACTGCTTTGAGGGACAGATTGCAGTGATAATAACTAGGTAGAGAGTACTACTACTGCTGTGAGGGACAGATTGCAGTGATAATAACTAGGTAGAGATTACTACTACTGCTGTGAGGGACAGATTGCAGCTCTAATAACTAGGTAGAGATTACTACTACTGCTTTGAGGGACAGATTGCAGTGATAATAACTAGGTAGAGATTACTACTACTGCTTTGAGGGACAGATTGCAGTGATAATAACTAGGTAGAGATTACTACTACTGCTTTGAGGGATAGATTGCAGATCTAATAACACTAATTACAGAACACTGCATTACATCAACACTGCATTACAGAACGATCTCTCATCCTGCATTACAGAACGATCTGATTACAGAACGATCTGATACTGGACTAGGTAGAGATTACTACTGCTTTGAGGGACAGATTGCAGATCTAATAACATCTCCCATTTATTCTTCCTTTTGCAGCCCTCTAGCACTTTCCAGGACTTTTTTACAGCCATTTTTGTGCCAAAAAGTTTGGGTCCCCATTGACTCCAATGGGGTTCGGGGTCCGGGGTCACGTTTGGGTAACGTTCGGTACCGAACCCGAACGTTTCTGCGAAGTTCCGCCGAACATCCAGGTGTTCGCTCAACTCTAATCTTGATCTAATGAATTATCACCGCTGCCTGGTCTCTTAAGTTCTTATTCTTACCAATGTGTTGATGTTTTTTTTTTTGACCAGATCTAGGATTGCGTGTCCTTTGTGTGTGGGGCACCCATGACCGCTGAAGGAGACCTACACATTGGGCCGTGCACAAATTCTGCTATTCTCTCTATTGCAGATCTATGAACTGTAGATTCCATCTGGACATATTTGGATACAGGACTGTTTTTCCCTATTGTGTTAACATGGGGATTTCTTTTTGGCTATGCACTACCATTGTCCGCGCTGCATACGGAGTATTTGCACATCTTTTAATTGTTGATCAAAGCAATATATGCTAGCTGCTCTGTTTTTATATTTATACTTTTTAGATTTTAGCGCAGATTTTCTAGGTTTTTTATGTATGTAGCCATGCTTCTATATTTTTTGTATATTCTGGTGATTCTATGATGTTATGATTAATGCTCTTTTTCTTTATTTGTAGATTTATATTGGTAATCGGTCTATATCACTGTACACACAAAAAAAGCTCCTGATAAAGTGGTGACTCTTCCTGCAAAACATGTCGAGCAAACTATGTACAAATGGTACAATCTTTTGAGTATCACCTTGTTTATGATGTTGTAGAGCCAATACCCAGGACCTCAAATGTCTTGTTTTCCCAATTTTTTTAACGAATATGTATGTTTTAAATTGCTATTGGAAAAAAATGTAATCATTTTATATCAATGTTGTGTATGCCAACCTTCTGTATGGTACCATGAAAGTCCATTCCAGCCTCTAATACATTTACTCTCTTTATTTGTCAGGACGTAGGTACCTCTCTCTTATATAGTATAACCATGCCAGTATTTCCTTAACTTATGTAAAATAAAAACAAAACTTCTTAAAACGTACTCTGAGGAAGCAGACTTTGTACTGCAGAATATGTCGGCTTATTAGAAGAATTATGGGGATACTCATAGGTGTGCACAGCCTATTGCATAATTGAATTGCAAGTGCTTTGTGCTGAGTGGCTTCCTGTTCATTCACAAACGGAAGCATAGTAAACACAGATTGCTATGCTTTAGTTATGAATGAACACAGTGAGTGAGAGCGTTTAATGACTTCATTTAGAAAAAGGAAGCGGCCAGCAAATGACATATTTACTAGCCCCTTTCCCACTCTCTCCATTCTGAGACATCACCTGCAGGATTTGGGGGGAGAAGAGAGGAGGGAAGTGTCAGGAGCACCTAGTGCTCCTCATTCCAGCATCCAAGTTTTGGCTATGGCACTCTCCTTGTCTGTCTGTCCACTTGCAAGGTAATTAATGTGATCTCTGGGTGAAAACCATACCTGTTATAAGCCAGCCAAACCCTCACTCGCATGCTTGTGATAGAGCAGTGGTTCTCAACTCCGGTCCTCGGGACCCCCTAACAGGCCAGATTTTAGGTATTATCTTGGGGAGATCCAGACTAGAATACTGCAATCACTGAGCAGCAAATGATATCACCTGGGATGCATTTCAGTTATCCTGCAAACCTGGCCTGTTAGTGGGTCCCGAGGACCGGAGTTGAGAACCACTGTGATAGAGAGTGTTATGTGTGTTATTCCTGATCAAGCCCCCTGTCTGTCTGCCTTGCTCTGCTAGATTGAAATTCCCTTGACCTTGGACCGAATTTTGGATTATTCCCTGAACTGAGCCTGCCTTTTACCTGGACTGTCATAGAACCACGCTACCTGTCTGCCAACCGCAAGTACCCGTTTGCGTTGTTCAGTTTGCGCCTGCCCCGGCGTAGTGGCCAGGCACTATAGCATTGTGTATAAGACATGGGGGCAACCAAGGATGCCAGGCGCATTGGATTTCTATGGCGGGGATGTGGTTTTTTGAAGCACCGATTAGAGCCAGAGGCTCTAATAGGTTTAAAAATAGGGTGGGCTTGGGGCACAATGCATTGCGTCTGGAGCCCACCCAGGTGTGTTGCAACAGTGAATGAAAATTCGCTGTTGCAACACTGATCCTCCTCCCGGCCAATGGAGAAGTGGGTCTGATACCCGTCACCCGATTGGCTGAAAGGACAGGCGATCCTATTGGACGCCTAGGAGGAGGGAGGAGAGGAGGCGCACGGCGGAGGAGGAGAAAACACAGGAGCCTCTACATGATGCCCTGATGCCCATCACAGCCTGATGTCCACCGAGGAGGAAGGAGGAGGAGAAGACACAGGAGCCGCTACCGGGCTACCCACTGCAGCCTGATGTCCGCCGCTTAGATGGGGCAAGTGGACCGACCGGCAGAAAGCTTTGCTGCCCCCCAAACAAAAAACCACAAGCCCTCACTACGAGTACTGGTAAGCCTGCTTGCCTTATGGGAAAGGGGGCTGCTATAGGTGAAGAACACAGTAGTCGGCTACAGTGTCTGACCACCTGCCATAGGCGTGCACACATAGAGTGGTAGGTGTGCCTGGGCACACCCTAGTCACCTTGTACTGTGCAGATTACCCGTGCTGCCTGGCTGCAGAGAAAGGGACAGGGGAATCTCTGTCCTCAGTCCCTTTCTCTGTCTCAAAAGTGAGACATCAGGGGTCTGTTTAGACCCCTGATATTTCATCAAAGGCCCCCAGCAGGGCTCCTAAATAAGATTGTAAAAAAAATAATAAAATATAATATTGTGAAAAATAATAAAAAAACAAAATTGTAAAAAAATAAATAAAAAAAAATAAACTACGGACACCGATCTTTTACAGGGTTAAATTAGATGGTGAGGAGGCATCATACTGCCTCTTTGTTGCCCATCAAACTCCTTCTGCAATCAATCCACAGCAGATTACTATTTAGAAGGGCAGCACATGTGAGCCCTTGGACAGAAGCCTACTTTGGCTCATAGCAACCCTTCCCTAACAAAGATCTTTAAGACCACTCACCTGGAGTACCGATAGCATATTGCAGTTAACAATGTCACTCAGTTTCTGATAAAAAGAGACAAGAGACTATTAATTATTATTATTAATAATTTGAAAAATACAACTACAGACTATTGGAGAAGCAGGATAAGTGGATGTTTTGTCTTTTCGCTTTTTTTTTTTAACTTAAAGCCCCATTCCAGGCTCTTTAACCGCTTAAGGGCCGAGCCACATACATATACTGCGGCCCGCCCTTAAGCGCAAAATCACGTACCTGTATGTGATTTCTACTTCCTGGTCTGGGGCGTGCACTCCCGCTGTGATCGGACACAGCGGGAGCCAATCAGCTGGTCCGGCGATTGTTCGGAGAGAAGCAGAACGGCAGTCTGCCAGAGGGGAAAATGGAGATCTTGTGTTTCTGCTAAGCAGAAACACGGATCTCTGTTTTCCTTTAGTCAAAGCACATCCCCTACAGTTAGAAAGCACTCCCTAGGGGCACATTGAACCCTTTGATCGCCTCTGATGTTAACCCCTTCCCTGCCAGTGTCCTTAGTACAGCGACAGTGCATATTTTTTAGCACTGATCACTGTATTGGTGTCACTGGTCCCCAAAAAGTGTCACTTAGTGTCAGATTTGTCCGCCGCAATGTCGCAGTCCCGCTAAAAATCGCTAATCGCCGCTATTACTAGTAAAAAAAATGTAAAAAAATAAAAAGTCCCTAAATCTATCTCATAGTTTGTAGATGCGATAACTTTTGCGCAAACCAATCAATATACGCTTATTGGGATTTTTTTTTTTTTTACCAAAAACATGCAGCAGAATACATTTTGGCCTAAATTGATGAAAAAATTAGATTTTTAACATTTTTTTATTGGATATGTTTATAGCAGAAAGTAAAAAATATTGTTTTTTCTTTCAAAATTGCTGCTCTTTTTTTGTTTATAGCTCAACAAATAAAAACCGCAGAGGGGATCAAATACCACCAAAAGAAAGCTCTATTAGTGGGGGAAAAAAGGACAATTTGGGTACAACATCGCATGAAAGCGCAATAGCCAGTTAAAGTAATGCAGTGCTGCATCTCAAAAAATGGCCTGGTTATGAAGGGGGGTAAAACCTCCCGGGGCTGAAATGGTTAAACAGAGCGCCCTGGAGTAATTTTCTCAGTGACACATTGAACTGTTGTGCCCAAGTCTTCACTCACCTTGCCTAAATCGGGGGTGCTGAGAAATGGTGTTGATTTGTGGGTAAATATTATCCCGACATTATTCACTGTGAGAGAAAGTCAGATTACTACAGAGGAACTACAATGGATTATGGCCAGTTCTATTTACAAATATATAAACTGCGGTTGAAGATTTTGTATTATAGTGTATCTAAACCAAAAAGTAAAATTGTGATAGATTGTAGGAAGATGTGGAGGCTGCATTTGTTTTTTCAGGCTTATTCTCTTCATTCTGCCCTGGTGATCCTGCCAGTAACCTGCTTCCTGTCCTAGGGTGATAAAGCTCACTCCACTGTACTGTTGATATCCACTTGAAGACCAGGCCTGTTCTGACATTTTTTGCTTAAGTGTAAAAATCTGGGGTTTTTTTGCTAGAAAGCCCACAAACATTAAATATTTTTTTTTTACTAGATTTCCTAGAGAATAAAATGGTGGTCACTGCAATTTTTTTTTTTTTTTTTTTGCTTAATGGCTTTTCAAATGTAATTTTATTTAGAAAAAATACATTTTAAATAATTTTATTGAAAAAAAAAACACAATATACAGTATCTCTAAAGTGAGTACACCCCTCACATTTTTGTAAATATTTAATTCTATCTTTTCATGTGACAACACTGAAGAAATGACACTTTGCTACAATGTAAAGTAGTGAGTGTACAGCTTGTATAACAGTGTAAATTTGCTGTCCCCTCAAAATAACTCAACACACAGCCATTAATGTCTAAACCGCTGGCAACAAAAGTGAGTACACCCCTAAGTGAAAATGTCCAAATTGGGCCAAATTAGCCATTTTCCCTCCCCAGTGTCATGTGACAAATTAGTGTTACAAGGTCTCAGGTGGGAATGGAGAGCCGGTGTGTTAAATTTGGTGTTATCGCTCTCACTCTCTTATACTGGTCACTGGAAGTTCAACATAGCACCTCATGGC
This sequence comes from Glandirana rugosa, assembly GCA_018402905.1. NCBI lineage: Eukaryota > Metazoa > Chordata > Amphibia > Anura > Ranidae > Glandirana > Glandirana rugosa. The sequence continues at coordinate 203,038 of BLSH010068643.1, forward strand.
AAAGAACTCTCTAAAGATCTGAAAAAAATTATTTTTGCTCTACATAAAGATGGTCTAGGCTATAAGAAGTTTGCCAAGACCCTGAAACTGAGCTGCAGCACGGTGGCCAAGACCATACAGCGGTTTAACAGGGCAGGTTCCACTTAGAACAGGACTCGCTATGGTTGACCAAAGAAGTTGAGTGCACGTGCTCAGCATCATATCCAGAGGTTGTCTTTGGGAAATAGACGTATGAGTGCTGCCAGCATTGCTGCAGAGGTTGAAGGGGTGGAGGGTCAGCCTGTCAGTGCTCAGACCATACACCGCACACCGCATCAAATTAGTCTGCATGGATGTTGTCCCAGAAGGAGGCCTCTTCTAAAGATGATGCACAAGAAAGCCCACAAATAGTTTGCTTAGACAAGCAGACTAAGGACATGGATTACTGGAACCATGTCCTGTGGTCTGGTGAGACCAAGATAAACTTATTTGGTTCAGATGGTGTCAAGCGTGTGTGGCAGTAACCAGGTGAGGAGCACAAAGACAAGTGTGTCTTGCCTACAGTCAAGCATGGTGGTGGCATTGTCACGGTCTGGGGCTGCATGAGTGCTGCCAGCACTGGGGAGCTACAGTTCATTGAGGGAACCATGAATGCCAACATGTACTGTGACATAATGAAGCAGAGCATGATCCCCTCCCTTCAGGGCAATATTCCAACATGATAACGACCCCAAACACGCCTCCAAGACGACCACTGCCTTGCTAAAGAAGCTGAGGGTAAAGGTGATGGACTGGCCAAGCATGTCTCCAGACCTAAGCCCTATTTAGCATCTGTGGGGCATCCTCAAACAGAAGGTGGAGGAGTGCAAGGTCTCTAACATCCACCAGCTCTGTGATGTCGTCATGGAGGAGTGGAAGAAGACCCCAGTGGCAACCTGTTAATCTCTGGTGAACTCCATGCCCAAGAGGGTTAAGGCAGTGCTGGAAAATAATGGTGGCCACACAAAATATTGACACTTTGGGCAAATTTGGACATTTTCACTTAGGGGTGTACTCACTTTTGTTACCAGTGGTTTAGACATTAATGGCTGTGTGTTGAGTTATTTTGAGGGGACAGCAGATTTACACTGTTATACAAGCTGTACACTCACTACTTTACATTGTAGCAAAGTGTCATTTCTTCAGTGTTGTCACATGAAAAGGTATAAAATATTTACAAAAATGTGAGGGGTGTACTCACTTTTGTGAGATACTGTATAACTTACTTTTTTTGTAACTTATAAAAGATGTTAAATTGAGTAAATTGATACCGACAGGTCATGCTTTAAAATTGTGCACGCTCGTGGAATGGTGACAAACTACGTTACTTAAAAATCTCCCAGGTAATGCTTTAAAAAATGTTACAGTTTAGAGTTACAGTGGAGTTCTAGTGCTAGAATTATTGCTCTCGCTATAATGTTTGCGGCAATACCTCGCATGTGTGGTGCGAACATCATGTGCACGCAACCTACATATGCGTTCGCCTCTGCGCATGAGCACAGAGGGGGGTGCTTTAAAAAAATGATTATATATTATTATATTATAAAAAAAATATTTTTACACTCTCCCTTTAATTTTTTTAAATAATTTTTATTCCTATCACAAGAAATGTAAACATCCCTTGTAATAGTAATAAGGATGTCAGGTCTTCTTTATAGAGACATCAGGGGTCTATAATACCCCAGATCTCTCCTCTACCCTTGAAAGCATGAAAAAAAATAACATTGATTTCATGCTTTCCAAAAAAAATAGTGGCAGTGTTTACATCTGCATCGCTTTCTGGTTTCTGACCTAGACCATAGAGGTGATCAGAGTCTCTGGGAGGCACTCTTTTATGTTTGTAAGTGGAGCTCCCAAAAAGGTTCAAGGTCCAGTGAAAGTGTATCTCAAAAATATTTTTTTTTGTTTAGTTTTGGATAACATAGGAAAGAGGTAGACCCTCTGTCAGGTTTTTATTCAGTGTCCTCATTGTGTAAAAGTGCAGTCGTGGCCAAAAGTTTTGAGAATGACACAAATATTAATGTTCACAAAGTCTGCTGCTTCAGTGTTTTTAGATCTTTTTGTCCGATGTTACCTTGGCATACTGAAGTATAATTACAAGCATTTCATAAGTGTCAAAGGCTTTTATGGACAATTACATGAAGTTTATGCAATGAGTCAATATTTGCAGTGTTGACCCTTCTTTTTCAAGACCTCTGCAGGTAGCCCTGGCATGCTGTCAATCAACTTGTGAGCCACATCCAGACTGATGGCAGCCCATTCTTGCATAATCAATGCTTGGAGTTTGTCAGAATTTGTTGTGGTTTTTTTTTTTTTTGTTTACCCGCCTCATGAGGATTGACCATAAGTTCTCAAAGGGGTTAAGGTCTGGGGAGTTTCCTGGCCATGAACCCAACATTTCAGTGTTTTGTTCCCCAAGCCACTTAGTTATCACTTTTGCCTTATGATAAAGTGCTCCATCGTGCTGGAAAAGGCATTGTTCCTCACCAAACTGTTTTTGGATGGTTGGGAGAAGTTGCTCTCAGAGGATGTTTTTGTACCATTCTTTATTCATGGCGGTGTACTTAGACAAAAATTGTGAGTGAGCCCACTCCCTTGGCTGAAAAGCAACCCCACACATTAATGGTCTCAGGATGCTTTACTGTTGGCATGACCCAGGACTCATGGTAGCGCTCACATTTTTTTGTCCAGACAAGGTTTTCTCGGGATGCCCCAAACAATCGGAATGGGGATTCATCAGAGAAATGACTTTACCCCAGTCCTCAGCAATCCAATCCCTGTACCTTTTGCATAATATCAGTCTGTCCCTGGCTTCTTTGCTGCCCTTCTTGACACCAGGCCCTCCTCCAAAAGTCTTCTCACTGTGTGTGCCGATGCCCTCACACCTGCCTGCTGCCATTCCTGAGCAAGCTCTGCACTGGTGGTGCCCTGATCCCGCAGCTGAATCAACTGTAAGAGATGACCCTAGCGCTTGCTGGATTTTCTTAGGCGACCTGAAGCCTTCTTCATAAATGCAGTGGAAATGTTTTTTTTTTTAATGGGATAAAGTTCATTTTCATGGCAAAGAGGGACTTTTCAATTAAAGTATATACTCGTGTATAAGTCGACCCGTGTATAAGCCGACCCCCCCTACTTTTGCCCAAAAAATATGGGAAAACTTATTGACCCGCTTATAAGCCTAGGGTGTGAAATGCAGCAGCCAGAACAAAGGGACAGGGAGCCAGAACACAGGGACAGGGAGTCAGAACACAGGGACAGGGAGCCAGAACACAGGGACAGGGAGCCAGAACACAGGGACAGGGAGCCAGAACACAGGGATTGCAGCCAGGACACAGGGACAGGGAGCCAGGACACAGGAACACAGGGAGCCAAAACACAGGGGTTGTAGCCAGGACACAGGGACAGGGAGCCAGAACACAGGGACAGGGTGCCAGAACACAGGGACAGGGTGCCAGAACACAGGGATTTTAGCCAGAACACAGGGATTGCAGCCAGGACACAGGGACAGGGAGCCAGAACACAGGAACACAGGGAGCCAAAACACAGGGGTTGTAGCCAGGACACAGGGACAGGGAGCCAGAACACAGGGACAGGGTGCCAGAACACAGGGACAGGGTGCCAGAACACAGGGATTTTAGCCAGAACACAGGGATTTTAGCCAGGACACAGGGATTTTAATGCCAGGACACAGAGACTGTAGCCAGAACACATAAGGGATGAGTAAGGTAGTTTAGTTTCACATTAAACAGAGCTGTGCTGCTTCTAAGAGTCGTTCTGTGCTTGTAACTGTGACTAATCACATTGGAATGTAGAGAATGTAGAGAATGCAGAGAGAGAGCCGCAGCTCTTCACGGAGATCAGGAGGTGGGAGCTGGACTGAACAGCTAACATCAGCTTGTCCCGCCCACCTCCCCCACCTCCCGACATCAAGCTGAGAATCTGACACCTCTCTCAGCATTCTCTGCATTCCAATGTGATTAATCACAGTTACAAAGC